>JADDON010000201.1:0-16603 GCA_017140175.1 Fusarium staphyleae
GTCCCGTCCCCCTCCCCTCGTACGCCCTCTTCGCCCTGCGCGACTGCATGACCATCTTCGCCTCCTTCAACGTGCCCCCGCTGCTGGGGCCCTGGATCGACCAGCGCCTGTCCGACGAGGTCAGGAAGCGCTTCTCGGGTCTGTACGTTGCGCAGTTCATGGCCCCCGCGCTGGTGCAGTTCCTCTCCACGCCCATGCATCTCTATGGTCTGGATCTGTATAATCGTCCTGCGGTAGGCCCCGCCGGCGCCGTCGTCTCGTTGCGCGATCGCCTAGCCCTCGTGCGGAGCAACTGGCTCATCAGCTCTGTGGCACGTATATGTCGCATTGTCCCTGCCTTTGGTGTTGGCGGTGTCGTCAACATGAAGGTGCGGAAGAATCTGATGGGCAAGCTCGAATAAAAGTACACACTTGAAGATAAGGTCGGATACATGCACGCATGACGAGGATCTAGACTAGACTGGGTTTGTTTTGGCGTTCTGGGACTGCATTTACAGGCTGTAATGATTCACACAGCCTTGGGGGTTTGCCACGGTTGGCCATGGTTGATTCGGAAGAGCATATACAACGACCGGACACATACAATTAACGTTAGACTCTAGAGGGGATGGATAGACTAGTTGCAAGTCAGATTGATCTTTAGAGCCGAGACATGGCTCTCGTAAAGATAAAACAAGTTGGCTGCCAAGACAATGTTTCAATCCAGTAGACGACATGTTACTCAGACTCCCAATCAACAGAGGCCATTGCACTTGAATCATCACACAAGGTCGTTTCCATTCATCACGCATACATGCGCACATCCCCATCACCTGTGTTCTATCTCCACGATACATGCAAGTCATCCGCTATGCTCATATGCTTGCTCAACCTCTCATCGCATTCGATCCCCTTTTGTCAATCCGTTCCCTCCTCGCAGCCCGGCAAGCAGCATGGATGTTTAAAACCGACACCATCGCACTGCGAAGCCAACTCACCTGCTTCACAGCTATATTTCCACCAATCCTGACCCAAAACGCCTCTCCGAGCTCCAGCCACGCCGGACGAGAAGGCGCACCATAGAAGGGAAGAGAAAAAGGAAAACACTGAGCTCAGTCGTGTGATATCAAAACGGTAAAGGACTAAGATCTGCCAAGGGCAGCATCTCAGAACAAGAGTGTTTTCAAGAAGGGGATAAGATGGGAGATCCGAATCTCCAAAGAAGAAACAACGAACGTCCGGTACACCAGACCATGCATGGTCCAGCTACTAAAAGGTATCAAAGAAGCATTAACTTCCTCACCGACGTGTCGTCATAAATCCGCACAAAGTAAAGTAAAAGTAAAAGTAAAGTAAAGGGGCGTCGTCCGTTGGGGACTCATAAAAACTGTAGATCTGTCCACGAAAAGAAATAACCCGCACCGTGTCGGGGTCTGAGCTGTTCCGCCAGGCGAAGCTCGGAGAATTGGGAATTTATCATGGTGGACCCGGTGGTCGCGCTCTTATTGAGTCTCAGCTCCCAACCTGAATCCCGTCATGGAGTAATGCAACCAAGCTGAAACGTTGCGGGCGTCATCCCAAGGCCAGCATCTCATTCGACCTCCACATAGAGCAGCAACTTCTCATTTCGCTGGAGAGCATAGTCGAGATCGTCATCACTCAGCATACTAGGCTTATCGCCTGTTGCCTCGTCCTTATAGAAGAGTTGCAGCTGCTCGCCAGATGGTACCTTGAGTCGGTCCTGAATCTTGTCGTAAAGCTGCTGGAACGAGATGTCGGTCGGAACTCGGATCGCAATAAGATCCCCGTTGTAATACATCTTGATCTTCATCGCTGACGCTGGTTGCTGAGGCGGAGGCTGTTGCATACTCGGTGTCAGTGATGTCTGTGAAGGCTGTGACAGTGATGACGTTTGCCGGTGCATTCCAGGGTGTCCGTTGACCGTCTGCTGGGCAGGGGGGGCAGCATAGCCACCACCGTCTAGATTGTTTCGGGACGACTGCCTCGATGTGCCGTCGGCGGGTGAGTCGGTCGATGATTGCTGAGATGCCTGCGAAAGGCGGTATTCTTCACCATTTTCGTTGGTCTCGATCTCGTAGTCTCCTTCTCGAGGCGCAAAGAATTGCTTCACCAGGTTGCATGTCACGATGTATTGTGGTTGATTGAGCAGAGTCTTCACGTAGTGGTCCAGGTTGTGCAGCCGGCCCTCGGTGATTGCGTCCGTAACGTAGTTAACGGGACCGGGCATATACGGTAGGGTTCGCTTCTGTGTTCCTGTGTTGCCGGCCTCAGCTGGAAACTCGGTCAGGAGCGCAATCTGGAAATCGTAGAAGTCTTCGTAATAACGCGACAACTCCCAATGCCCGCCGTCCTCCAGCATTGCCTCGATCACGAACCAATACTTGTCCTCGGCAAAGCAGTATCGTGGTATCCGTGCTTTTAACGGCGCGTGGAGCGGAGCAGCGGGCTTTTGCACCTGTTGGTTTTGCTGAGCTTGCTGGGATGCTCGGGCCTGGTTCGCAAACGCTCCCTGCTGATGAATTAATTCCTGTGCCTGAACGAAGAGAACATCATCACCACCCGGAATGCTTACTGATCCGTTCTGGGAACTCTGTCGACCGTGCTGCTGCTGGAGGCTCAGGCGCTCCATGCCCTGTTCGATGGGTTGGCCAGGTTGTCCGGGGTTGCCACCCGAATCAAACTTGCCCAGAGTGATACTGCTGTTCTTGTATTCGGCAGCCATCTTCTTCCACTCTTCCACCTTGGGGACACCGGCCCGCTTGATGGCATCACCGGGGTTAGCGAGCGCCTTGTCGCTAGCCATATCTCGGATTTCGACAAATGATACGGGAATCAGTCCAGGACCACCCAGCCGGCCGATCGGCTTAGCGACAAACCACTCTGGGTTGGACTGTGCAATGACGATAATGGCCTCGCCAGCCTTGGCTTCCAGCTCGTCTGCCCTTTCAGCGGCAAAATCGTACATGACAATTCCATAGACCATCGCGCCTTTTCCACCCAACTTGGAGTGACGCTGACTTGGAGGTAGGGCGGCGGGGGCAGGCTGTATTGCTGGAGACTCGCTATATCCTGAATCATGGTCGGGGTTCTTTGTCGCAGTGAGGGGTCGGCCACCGTCGGATTGTGCGCTATCACGCTCGGTTCGGCCAAGGGCCTGGAAAAAGGTGACGGGGACAAGGCCGCGGGCGTCGGGTAAAGCTGGGTTGCAGGCTTCATACCAGTCTTGGTCGTCTTCGCGTCCGATAACGTGGAAGAAATCGCCTCTCGAGAAGCTGAGTTCCTGGCTCGATCGTGCTTCGTAGTCGTAAAGTGCTCGAATCACCTGCAAGAATTTAGTTAGGCATCAGCGCCTGGTTCAATAGTTTGTCGGGTCCTGTGAGAGGCCATGACGGGACAGAGTGTGGAAATGGGTTATATGGGATATCGGCAAGATATTGCACATTCGAAACGCCTCAAGCATAGGTGAGAGGGCCGTGGGAGTTCGCAGGCAACCAACCTTCTTTGGGGGGACGATAGCGACAGCGGCTTTGGGAGCGATGGACTGATTCGCCTTGTCCTTGTCGCCTTTGATCGAACGTCGGAGAGCCTGTACCAAGCGCATGACGGTTAGTATTCAGCTTAAGCCAATGTCTGAGCCGCCAGAAGGGCTGGCGCAAAAGAAGAAGGTGATGCGAGTAGAGGAGCTCAGAGATATCGATTTGGTGGGGGAGGGGACAGGAGCAGGAGAGTGCAGCGTAAACAAGGCATTATCCAGACTCAGAAAAGGATCTGGAAGGGGACACCGGGTAAGGCATACTTCTTTTTGAGAAGCAGCAACCAAAGGGACGATGACGAACCTTCATGTTTGTGTAACTGGGTGCCTCCCGGGCAGTTGCGAGTTTGGGAAAGTTGTGAGTCGCTCGAAGTCGGAGAATGTAAAAAAGAGCCAGAATCGCGAGACCAGCTGCAGTTGGGCAGAGCCGGTGCTACTGTACGGAGTACTGTGCTGTAGCTGCCAATAGCGCTAAGCCCAGCAGAGGGACACCTAGCGGCACCGTTGGCGGCTGGCGAAGTCGAGGCAAGGTTAGGTACCTTACAGTGAGTGACTGGGGTCGCACACGCCGTCAGTGACCACCTCTGGTCGGGCTGGGCTTCAAGGTTGTATTGTAGCCCGGTGGGGCAATGGAGCGCAACGGCGGTTGATGGAAACGATGCCCCCGGTGGAAGGATTTGAAGGGGGATGGAGTCGGATGCAAAGGAAGAGAACAAAGTCGTTCAAAGTTAAGAGTAAATGGACGAAATATTCTTTGGCGGTCCTCCCTCTTGACGTTAGTCACGATGTTGTTGGGCTGAAAGGCGCAGTTATTCGGTCACTTCGTCGTCCTTGGAAACGAGACCCAAGGTCTTGGACAGTTTAATCCGTGGCTGGCTATCTCAATGAGGCCAGAACGCTCGCCTTATGCGCCTTGCCGCTCGGTTCAAGCAACAATAGAATCTCGGCGTCGATTGGACGAGGATGAAGAAGGAGAGTTCAGTTTCAATTGTTGACGTTTGACTCAATTATTAGGCCGCCAACGCTAGGGCAACACCAGCAGTTGAAGCAGCAGTGGGGTGATGTATGGAGGGGTCGTCGTTACGCCCGCCAGCGGCGCCTGAAAAGCAAGGTCGTATGTAGCTGGAGTTTTCGTTGTTATCAAGGAGAAACGACAAAGTAAAAGAAGGGGAAAGGAGTCTGGAGAAGGGGATCGCAAAGGAGGAGACCGCGGAGGGGAAAGATGAGGAGTCTACGTAGGTAGTTAGTTACTCCGAGAAAGGAGTGGATGGATGGTGGCCAGTGGTCAGTGGCTCTCACCAGCGGTTCCAATCAGCGCAACTACATCTAACTAACTAACACCTAACGTTACTTTGTACAGTATTGTACCTTACCTTGGGGTGCTGCAGCAGCCAACAGAGAGAGCAAGGGCTGACTTGGCGTCCATCATGGCCAAATTAACAGCTGAAGCTTGGAGCCGTTGGAAGTAATTGGATTGTTGGCTAGAAGCTCAAATTAACCTAACAATCGGTGACGGTGTCGACTCCGCAACGAAGCCTCTGACAAGCTACAAAAGACAAAGCTACATCATTGATACAATTGGGTCTTCGTAGAGGTATAGTTACCACTACAGCATCTGCAAGACGGGCGTCTGCTTCTCGAGCATCGAGCCTCTGCCGCTTGCAGAGCCAATACCAAGCATAACCTGCCCCTCACAAGCGACGAGGGATGCATGGGATGATATCCAACCCCATGCCACTTTACCCAATCGTCTCGGCCTAGCCGGTCGACCTGGGCCCCCCTCGTCCCTTGCTGCGTCGGGTTATGGGTGTGCGGGCAAATTAGCCAGGGAGGGTAGTGGATATCCAAACACCATCCAGGATTCCAAGAAGACTCACGACTCACAGAGGTTCTTCTTTCTTGCAGCCCAGCTTGTGGCAGCCCAATCTAATGCTGATTGTGCTGATTGAAAAGGTTCTGGCCGCTGGAGAGAAGGGAGAGAAAGAGAACCATATGAACCCGCCCATCCATCAGAGGCACAAGGCAGGGATATGATGGGTGACGCCAGGGGGAATCATGCATGGCATTGCATCAACTTGAGGCCTGTCAAAAAGGACTCTTGGATCTGGCAACTCATCAAAGAACCCCCATGACGTCGCTCGAATTCCAGTCTCTGGCTAAGTTACTTCTCAGCAACAAAGAATCGAGACAAGACACAGCCACCTGACATGGGTTGTGCATGTCTTGGGCGGCCCAACACAACAGCCGTGGGCCATCAGAGCCAGCCGCCAGCTCAGCCCAAAAAGTAAACCCTCACGCGATCGCTGCCATCGTGGTGAGAGACAGACGATATTCACTACTACTCATCGCAATCAACCCGTGGTCAATGCCTCCAATCTCGCATCATAGCTCATTCCATCCATCGTGTCGATCACTCCCCTGTCCAGCCTATTCCACCGGAAGTGTCCCCCGCCAAACCCATCAAAAGGCGCCGTCTTCTTTGCGGATACCGCTGCCATGGGTTCTAACTTAGTCCACGAAAATGTCAATCTCCCGTCGCGTTTTCCCACGGCATGACATTCATCAAATTGCATCGTCACTTCTCTACTCGGCTGCATGCAGCCCTGGCTACCTCTCGCTGAACTACATGACAATGGCTTCCCATATGCGGCCCTGCTCATGCAGCGCATAGACATCCAATCTACATCCTGCAAAGCCCGTCGTCCAGCATCAATTTTTCACTCCCATGCTCGTGGATGATGGCACTAAATCCAGCCCAAGCGTTTCGGACCCCTCCTACGACCAGCACCACCAAGACATCGCCAAACCGCTGTCTCCCGACGCTGTGGCACTCCCTGCTTAAAGAACTTTTCCTACTCCGGCTCTTCTCACCGCGTGGCCCGAGACAAGCAGAGTTCTCTCAGACCTCGTTACAGGGGTGCTCATGCTGATGCCCGGTTCTCGGACCATTGTATCCCAATCTGGCAGGCAGTCGAGGCTTCTGGAAGCCGGGCAATTTAACCACCACGTTGTGGTTACAAAGGTCATCGCGGCTTGGCCTCAATCATGCGCTCGCGGTCCTGCCTCTGGACTCAGACTAGATCCATCATGTGTAGCTTGTGGTATGGGTAGACATCCTTCATCTACACCTAAAAACAATCCATGTCACCTTGTAGAGGTTGTCCATTATGTCGCAACAACTATTAAAACAAGTCTATTGTTTATTAGTCAATACACCCAATTCACTACTTTGGCAAGCCAAATTAGTCTAGTCATTGACACGGAGTCATGATGGTAGCGCAAAAGACCGTCACCTGGCTAAGATTCAATCACAATAACTTGTTGATAATCAATGCAAACACAACCTAGTCATAGAGATGGAATCAATTGCTATAAAGTGTCGAATACGCCCAGCCATGACTCCTCGATACTCCGAGCCCTCCACCTCCGAGTCTACCTGAGCTTGGCCTGAGACTAATGGACAACAAGGTGGCATGATACCAGCAGTGTACTCGCCGTTAACATCTGCTACTGTCGTCCACCAATCCTAAGCATGCGGGGAGAGCCTTGTTGCCATCCCATCCGTGCAATCCCGTTCTCTAAATTTCCCATCCAACTTTTTGTGATCCATCAAGCAAGTTGTGTTGCCCCAAGGTCTTAATAGTATTGAAGGCTGGTAAAAAGGCTGTAGTTAATTTGGGTCAAAGCCCGAGAAGTAGCAAGGCACAAGTCCGCTGCATGCTCCGTTGGGCTGGGGTGGAGTAAAACATTCGGATGCCACCTCAAGCAAGTAAGCAAGGGGGTATAAAACGTCCAGGTCGTGTCTACAAGGATGACAGAGCGCCATCCAAGTCGCGAGCGAGCATTATCATAGTTCGTCGAGCGGATATTGACAGGTATCTCACTCAGTGAGACCCTAGAGAAAGTCGCGAGAGAAAGAGGGAAAAACCCGAAATCAAAATGCACATGAGATCGTTCAAATCTGGCCTTTGATGTCGACCTTACGGAACGCAGTGTTACGTGCGCCCTCAAAAAGGGAACCGGCTTTGCCAGTCAAAAACGCAATGTATTCCGTCCGATCTTCCAGCAGGTGCTGACCTTGCTGATCGATGATAAACTGGGCCGCATCAGCATCAGACTCGAAACCGAGTTCCTCAGTGATGAAGCGAAGTTTGACATCCGGCTTGTACCTGTGGCACAGTTAGTAAGGACTGTATGAGTAGGACCGTACAGAGATAACTCACGCTTTGCACATGTTGCACAATGCAGCAAGCCGCTCCCGGACAACAAACATATCCATGAGGTATGCCCCCATGTTGGGGGTGTCCAGGTAAAGCTGGAAGAATCTGTGATAGTTTCCCAGCGCCAGTGAAGATCGCACCTCAAGTGCATGTTTGATCGGCTTCTCCTCCTTTTCTGCTACGGTTAGATCTGCCAGGGTGTCGTTCAATCCGGTTCGGTTGGCAGTATGTATAAAATAAAGGATACGATATGCCTTGAATTCAATGGGGTTGCCCTTCAGGCCCAGAGCATACAATGATCGCAACTGGGTCTGGCACTGATTATACTCACCGATATCCCCTTTCTCCAAGGCAATTCGGGCATGAATTTCATAGACGGAAACAGTAAAGTCGTTCTTAAGATGCTGCACAGTCAAATCTTGCCGCATAGACTTGAACTGATCACAGATGTACGAGTAGTTGCTCTCCTTCTTCCACTTCTTCTTGAGCAAGTCCAGGGTCTGATGCAGTACATGCTCGGGTCTGACTTTGGCCGGAACTGGAGGGGCCGTAAGACGAAGATACTTCTTTTCGAGTACCTCGCATGTACCGATGATGGGTCCAGCAGATGGTGGCGGCGGACTGGGTGATCTGAACACCTTATATTCGTTCTCGAATCGTCGTTTCCGTTTGTTGGCTTCCTTCTGGAACTTACTGGATTTCGGCAGGGGCTCGTCCACGGAAGGGCGCTTTTCGGACGAAGCATAGGTGATACGGTCCTCAAGAGAAGATCGCACGTTAGTAGAGCGCCATGGCGGCTGAGCGTTGTCATCATTGGCAAAATCAGCAGACTTCCGCTTCTTTGGGTTTAGGAAATCGCGGTTATGTGAAGGCGAGGAATAAAGACTGCGGCTCAGAGCCGCATCACGTTCAGCCTTGATCAGGGCCTGCGGAAGGGGCATGTTGTCCCAGTCGATCGTATAGAGTGTGCCGTTCTCCTTGGCGGTACCGATGGTGTCCTTAAGCTTGGCCTCGATATCCGCACGAAGGACGGAAGAGTCGTTATCATTGGGGAGAAAAGATCGCTGAACATAGCTCCGAACGGATTCGGGCCATTCAACCTTGGATTTGTTCTGTTCAGATGCTGGGGTTGCACCATTCACAGGCGTAGTGGTAGACATTTGGGGTTGCACGGGGGGCGGTGGAGGCACGTATCCGGCGTATGGAGCAGCTGGAGCACCGTACTGACTAAATCCCTGGCGAACTGCGACGGGAATGAAGGCTGGATCTTTGATGGAGATTAGAATCGCTGCTCGGGAAGGGCGAGATGATGACCTACTTGTTGGATACGCATACGAGGCCGGTGCGGCTTGTTGGGTGACGCTCGGTGCTTGCTGCACCGCTGGCCAACTTGGCATCATGGTGTGGGGAGCTAGCGAGGTGTTATGTTAGTTATACGAGATGGGCTGGAAAGAAAAGGACGATGCCGCAGTTGTAGATGACAGGAGAGCGGGATGGCGGTGATGGTCCTTGAGAAGAAAGTGGAGGCTTTCTGGGAGGCATTTTGGAAAGGAAGACGGTGGCGGTAAAGTCCCGTGATCCGTCGGAAAAATTAGCGGCACAGTGCTCAATTACGCTTAAGGTGCCTTAGAGAGCGTATCGCTGTAGTGGGGCCGACGTGCTTCGCGGGGCCGGCCGATTCTACCCCGAGGCACGACAAGGCATCATTTGCCATCAAGTGCTTCAACTTGTTTTTCGCCTGTTGACGACAAGACTCAAATGAGGTGTTTATGTTTTCGAAGACTTCTCGAATCCATAGCCTCTATCGTGTTTCCGCTCTCTTTGCTCTGAGTCCCCCTTGTTGCAAAGCATCCCTCACTTGCATCATCACTCACCCCTCGGCCCGGTTACTGGCTGCATCCCAACCATATTATTTCGCGCCTATATGACGAATGTTTCTAAAACACATCGATCTGACTACCGCGTTAAGGCCCTCGTATCTACCAGATGAGGTGCTCCTCTTTGTACAGGACAACGTTGGCTTGTATGAGGGGTAAGTTGCTCATTAGAGGTCAAGTATGCTTGAGTTGACATCACCACAGCAAGTTCAAACTCCCCAGTCAGCAGAATGGGCAGGTTTACTTAACCTCGCATCGGATTTGTTACGTTGATAAGAATGAGCCACGTGCAAACTCAGTTGCTCTAGACTTGAAAGATGTGGATCGTTATGAGTTTTATGCTGGGTTTCTCAAGTCATCGGCCAAAGTGACATTGGTTCCCAAGCCACCCAAGCGATCATCCTACCACTCGCGAGCTATATCAAACGTTTCAAACTCGTCCAGAAACATTCCTGGATCTCCCGGGCACTTAGAAAGCGGCTATCGACCACCGCCAGAGCCTCCGACTATCACGAGTGCGACATGGGTCTGCACAATATGCAGTTTTTCTAACCCCGTCCCCTCCAATTTTGATCCTACTTCGGCCAATGCTCATACTCCTCTTCCTCCATGTCTCGCGTGTGGAATCAAGCCTTCATTAACACATGTTTTAAAAGCGGCAATATCGGGCGCGAGTAACCGTCCTGCTCCGTCGTCGGGACTAACCTCTCCTCTCCCTGTGCGGTCCAGCCAATCTGATACCCGGCCACTGTCTGAAAACCTGGATCATATCTCTTCACCAACCTCGACATCCCAGGATCAGCCCAAAGATAGTAGCTCTTCGGCGTCGATTCATTGTCCTCGATGTACTTTCTCGAATCATCCTTCACTAAGAGTCTGTGAAATGTGTGGCGCTCCGCTCGCCTCTCAGAACAACCCATCATCTATTGAGCAATCCTCGGCAACTGAAGCAACGAGAGCAGACTCCCCAGGTCCAGTCCTCGACCAGAGCAAGAGCAATAAGAACGGCTTCGGTATACCAGAGAGTGTCAAAATTTCTTTTCGAAAGGGGGGCGAAAAGATCTTCTATGAACGCCTGAAGGGTTCGATGGCGCAGCGGAAATGGCTCCTTCAGGATGCACCGCCGGCTCCTAAGAATGGGCACCTGGCGGACGAAGGGGCCAACAGCGACCCGGCTAGGGGCTCCTCTGAAAGGAGAACAAAGGGAGTGGGTATCGCGGGCTTAGAGCAGCTTGGGCTGAGTATGCGCAAGAACAATGAAATGCTGATTGGCAGTGCCTTTGAGGACCTGGAGGCACTCATGTCGTCCGCTAAAGAGGTCGTTGCTCTCGCAGAACGGTTCGCAAGGCAAACAAACAATGGCCAGGGAAATGCATCAGCCGAAGAAAATGCCATCCTGGCCGAGTCAGCAAGTCAGCTGGGACTCATCACGACAAAGGACATTGTAGGTGGCGGCAGCTCTGAATCTCTCTATCTATCCGAGCTGGCACGAAACTTGGCCGAGTTTCTTACCGATGACTCACGGGGTGTACTCAAGAAAGCGGGCGGCATTATCACCCTCGTCGATCTCTGGGCCATGTTCAACAGGGCCCGCGGTGGCGTCGAACTCGTGAGTCCGGCGGATTTTGAGAAGGCTGCGCGGCTTTGGAGCAAGCTCAAGCTCCCGGTCCGCCTGCGGACCTTTCGCAGCGGTGTCATGGTTGTCCAGAGCCGAGACCGTACCGACGGGACCACAGTCAGGGCCATACTTGCGTGGCTGCAAGACCTACACGAGTTCCCGCCGGATCGCGAAGTGCCGTGGGACTGGCAGATATTTGGCCGCGGCGTCACGGCGCAGGAGGCGGCCGAGCGCTTCGGCTGGAGTCTCGGAGTTGCAGAGGAAGAGCTGCTCATGGCGGAAGAGAGGGGTGAGCTATGTCGAGAGGAGGGCCTCGAGGGCCTCAAATTTTGGGTGAACTACATCGATACAGGCGACCATAAGAAGCACAGGAGCAAGGGCAAGAAGGAGAATGAGGAAGTCATGGCGGCGTTAAAGGCGAGCGGGCTTTTATAGACCAGGTGCGGAGCAATTTGGTTAGGTAGCATAGATTCGCTTTCGAGCATTTTCACTGCATCAAGCATACAGCATTACAAACGATTATGGGCTCGCGCAAGAACAGGTTGTGAAATTAACGCAGATCATCATAGCATAGGTTCGTAAACGCTTGGCAACAGCCGCAAACTCCAATATCATATACCCATTTCAACTCCGTAGCCACTTTCAAATTGGCGTCTTCTCTTAAGTCCAGCATTACAGGCAGGCCCATTTGGAACAGTTGTTCAAACAACAACATGAGTGGATAGATGCTCGACAGCCTCTTTAATGGAGCGCAGCATCCGTTGGTTGACGCAAAAGGGACATCGCACTGGTCGGTCATCGTGGGTAACCGGGCCTTCCGAGTTGATCGGGGTCAGCGTAAGATCCGTACTCAGATCGTGCGCAGGTGTCGATGTGTAGCGGTGCACAGAAGACGCTCGTCCATTTGGAGTGGTAGCGATGCCAGGCGGAGCAAGGGCGGCTCTCTCCGCTCGAACTCGCTCCTCGCGTACAGCAGCAGCCTGTTCTTCAGCGGCCTGCTCCTCCTGCTGCAGCTGGCGTAGCGCATTCTGCAAGACAACCTCGGGATCATCATCTGCGTAAATGGGCTGATCTGGCTGGGGTGGAGGAATGGATGGTGGCTCGGTAGCCATCATGAGCGGCGGTGGCGGTGGCGGTTGAGGGCCGGTCATTCTACGAACGATCTCATCGCGCACCAGTGCACAGGTGTTGAGGCTCGGCTCAATACCGACAGCTCGAAGGACTTCTTCCTTGATAGCAGCGGGGCTTGTGTCAGGGGCAATGTTCATATACCGAGGTACGCAGTCTGCAAGATATCCAATATCCTCTGCCGGGTTGATTCCCCCATCGCCGTGACGGCGTTGTCTTCGTATCAATAGCCCATATCGCTTTTTGAATCGATGGATCCAGCCAGGGGAGAACTCGGGGGGGTTCTCATCCTTATACCGCGGCAGTTGATTGAAGATGGACTTTGCCTTTTCGCCCAACTCCTCGTTGGTCGGTCCACGGCCGGATGCTTGATGTACCTGGTTGTACCAGATGAGGACGAGCTTTTCTACATCAGGCCAGTTACCCAACCGCAAGCGGGAGCCAGACAACTGAGGGTTATCAACATCGAGGCGCGAGTACTTGGGCGAGAGCGAATGCGACACAGTAGACTGGCTGATCTGCTGGCCGTACTGTGTATAGAACCATTCTATACATGCCTTGTGCGACGGACGAAGAGGCTGGCTATTGGCCCATCTCCGCAGAGCACGGCGCTGGTCGAGAGTGAGAGAGTGCCTAGAGTTTGAGGGCGTCGCGACATCGTCAACAGGCGAGACGTGGCCGACCTGGGCGACAGGAGAGAGGTCGGGGGCGGGAGCGGCGACAAGGGCCGGGTCGGTGGTAGCAGCCGACATGCCCAGGACGGCTATCTCCTTGAGATGTGGGTTCTCGATTTTGGGGGTATTGGGGATGGAGAGGCTATCGTTGTATCCGAAGGACGTGCGTTTGGGCAGCGGGGGAAGTTTCGATTAAGGAGATAGTTGATGACCTTTGGGCGGGAGAATGTCGATGGCGGGGGTGGATGATGGTTTAGAATGGCGTGCACGTGACCTTATGCTAGGCAATGCAATCTCGGGCAGTCGGAAAGTACATAGTAGACATTAAGTAAGCCGTGTCCTTGGGCAATTGCACAAAGACACGGCTGATAAAATACGAGCAAACAGGAAGAGTATCAGAAACAATTTGATCGGAGTATACATGTGTCCCTGCATCTTTATCTGTTATGTAGAAACCATCTTTCATCTGTTTGATTTCGCAGAAAATCAACCCTTCCACTCCGTACCTCGAGTCAAGATCACTATTGGAACCCACCCTCGATACGCACCTCCTCGATAACGTACTAACGTTAGTCCACGACAGCGGGTACTTACCTCTAGCGGTATGTTGAGACATTGCCCTTCAATGGATGCAAGTTGAGTCTCGTACTCAGAATTTGATCGAATACCCCCTATTATATCAAACCAATCGCATCAACATGGATGAAAAGAACCGACATACACCGGGCGATAAAGCACATCGACTCCTCAAAATGGTATAATGATCCGCTGCGCCTTCAGGGTGTGGAAGTCTTGGCTTCTCTGCATAAACATGGCATCCAATGATGCGGCCTGGTCCACCGCGCGTTTGAAATAGGCGTCGGGGTTTCAGCAGCAGTATTACCCCGGGATTTTCTCTGTCGACAAAAGGACACTATTCACAGGCGTTTTCGCAGCCTTGTAACGATATATCAGCATCGCGTGTGTTGGGTACAGCTCTGCTTAAGCCGCGAATCTCTAGACCAGCTCATATTCAGCGTCTGCAGTAATGGACGACCATAATGAGGCTGATTCTGAATCTGGGCGGACGACCTCTGGCACCACAGACAACAGTCGGGAAGAGGCAGCACGCTTCAGGGACCATTTAGAACAAGTTGGTGATGCCTTCTGGATTGATATGCCATCTGATGACCTCCAAGAGTTTGTTCAAAACACGTACGCAAGCCTTGCTCTATTCGAGGACCGTCCAGGCTTTGTAGGAACACTGCACTGGATTGCATAGAGCCTCCATCTGAGACATAAAGCGCTAGATGAACTAGCGAGCCTCCAAGAGGCCATTGCTATCGAACGGATAGCCGTTGATCTGCTGCTTATCGGTTCTTCAGAACGACAGGAATGTTCGTACGAACTTGCGCTTCAACCAGGTGACAAGTATCCTGAAACAAGAGAGCATTCTGAACTCGAAGAATCCATCGAACTACTGCAAGTGGCAGTCTCGGAGATGGCAGCCAATCATCCGGACCTGCATGGGTAGTCTTGGGTTTGAGCTTACGGAGAGATATTCCATACTTGGGATTGAGGTTGATTTCGTAAATGCACCCAAAGCTCTGAGGAAACCCCTTACTATCATTCCAGATGAAAGCCAATACCGTGCGATATGGCTTGAATATCTTGGGGGACTCTATGGCGATAGGTTGACCAGAAATAGAGACTTGGCAGATATTGATGAAAGCATTGTATGTCGATGTGAGGCCATCTCCGCAACGACAAACGGGCATCCGGACAAATATCGACGGCAAATCGATTTGGCAAATACCCTACACGATCGATATTTCTATGAGTTCTCTGGCTTGCAGGAAGCTATTTAACTGGATGGAGAAGCTCTCTCTGCCATCTCCGAGGGTGATCCAACTTAGCTACTACGCCTGAACGACTTTACATTTAGACTACAACTGAAGCTCCGCAACGCAGAATAGTCATCTGACCAAGAGGAATTAATTCATCTGCCACGGAAATTCCTCGACAAGGCACCGGAAGATCATGCAGACCGATTATCATTGCTGAAGACACTTCAAGTCAACCTCTATGACAGATATGAAAGGGCTGGAGAAGTTGCTGACCGTGAGGAGGGGTCTTCAGGCAGGGAGGCAACTTTTAGTATTACCCCAGATGATGAAGGCAAGTGGTCGTTCGCAATTGGTCATCTTGGCCTGTGACGGGGGGCCTGAACGGTCTTGAAGAATCTATATTCGTTTTGAAACAAGCGTTGAATGCCTTGCCCAGTACATCCACCGACCACGATACTCAGCTGCATTGTCCTGCAGTTGCACTTTTCCAGGGACATAAGAGATTGGGTGTGTTGGCGAACCTCGACGAGGCAATTCAGACCTTGAGAAGAGCTATCACTTTAACGCCTGATGAATCTCGGGATATGCCAGACTACTTGAACCGCTTCACATCTGGCCTTGGAGACCAACTTGAGAATTTAGGATCTATCGACGACCCCGATGAAGGTATCCGTCTCGGCAGGCAGTCAATGGCGACAAGCCAGGATACGTACGGCAATCCATGCACGATCATCGGTACTCTTGCAGATCTACTTGAGAAAAGATGGACGCATGGAGGAGCGATGGTCGATATTGATGAAGCGATCAAGCTCGCTGCGGAAGCTCTAGCCATGACTTCTGCTGACGTCCCAGGCCAACAAGAACAAGCAGACTGGGGACAATTATGAGCCACCCAGCTTGGGTAGCTATTGACTCTCCGGCATGGGAGGACCGGATCATTCAAGGGCCGTGATGATGTTATCGCCCTTTACCAATCTTCTGTGAATCAGACTAACTGATACATTCAACAACGCATCAATACTGGAGCAGCAGCTCTCCAGTTGTGTAAAGACCCCCAGCAGGCCTACGATACCGGTCGCGTTACAGTCGGACATATGCCTGTGTGTGCAGCAGCCCGGCCACTACTGCCTCATCCTTGTTCTCAAACACGCTCACTCTTGATCTGTAACGTAATAAGTAGCACCGTAATACGGAGTATTACTGATTTATCATTCAAAGTAGTTGCGTATTAACGTCAGCTCCTGTAAATAAGACGGATCAGGTGAAAAGAACCCTACCCTGAAGTATTAAAGCATCTTTCATCAACAGCAGAAAACCCCCCCTTAGAAGAGATATGGGACAGCAAATATCAATAAAGACACATCATCTGAGCACTGCCGCTTACATAAAGATTCCGTGCGCCGTTGTCTTACGATACTTTGTTCCCAAATCTCATGTCTCTGGTGGAGGCTCCTCAGTGACCAGATTCAAACTGCTACATAGCCAAGGTTTATAACATGAATCCTTTCTCCGATGCAAACGGAACACCGGAGACCTCGGAACCTTGGGCCATGCGCCGCACTTCCTTAACGAACGAGTGCTGTGCCGCTATGCAAGTCGCACAAACCCTGGGCATGATTAGTGTCGGGGATTCCCAGCGACCAGACCCTCTGGTGTGCACAAGAAATGGCCGGTCTTAGGTACTTTTCCCCCTTTTATTATTAGTTTTATATATAAGTATAAAATTCA
>JADDON010000202.1:0-19447 GCA_017140175.1 Fusarium staphyleae
ATTAGGTTTTTAGCCTAACTATATATTAATTATATCTTAAGCTCTATAGAAAGAAGAAAATAAAAGAAATAAGAGAAATAATAGATATAATAATTATAATAGAAATAAAGGTATAAGAAATAATATATATAAAAATACTAAGAATTAGGAAATAAAGTAAGAAAATAATATATAAATAGCTTTATTAGAGGGATCCTTAGGTTAAGGGGCAGTATTAGAAGGTAGCTGCCTTAGGCACCTACTTCCCTTAGCTCTAACCTATAGATCCCCACTTAGCTTAGCATAATATGCCTCTTGCACCTTCGTTATACACCCCTACCTTCACAACAGGCATTACCACACCTGAAGCGTTGATCATTCAATGGATTCAGCAGTATGTAAGAATGCATGATTTTAGCAACGGCACGCACTCAAGACTCAAGAGACGGGACGCTGGAAAGGAGCAGTTGGGTGCTACGCTAAAGCACAGCTGACGGGCTCCGGGCTCGAGGCTCCGTCGACGGCGCAGTGGGGCACGGGCAGCACGGGGCGTCCCATCGGGAAGAACCCGGCTGTGCTCCACAATTGTCAGATGAAAGAAGGTTGGTTTACAGTGCAGCGTTGACCCGAGGCTGGTTTTTATGCAATGGAAAGGCTCTTCTCGATAGGGGGGCTGGAAGGCTGAGGCTTGGGAGTTGGTGGGTGGCGCAGAAATGATCGCGATCGAGACATCAAGTATCAAAGTTGGGAGGGTTGGAGAGTCAATGCGCCGCTGCAAGGGAAGAGCAAGAAGCAAAACGTGAAAGAGTGAGAATTCATAAACTGAGCAACCACCACACATAATTGGTCAGCAGAGTGTGAGTGATTGCATCTAATGACGACAACGTTAAGCTTGAGACACACAAACAAGGCACACGTTTTCCAGGAACATTCAGGCACATACAGGCACAGATGGGACAAGGCCTGCAGACATCGGCAGGCTGTTTCTCATTGCCCCCTCAGTGGCCCATCAGATAACTCACTATCTTTCCGACCTCGACAGCCCGGCAGCCACTATCGCTAACCTATCAACGGCCGGCCGGGAACTGCGTGGACGGGCCTGCCAGAGATTCTACGCGATGCCTTTGCTCGCATCATTTGTGCATGCCGTTGCTCAGAGACATGAATGTCGCGCAGGGAACTCCTGGACAGCTGACGGCTGTTGCCACAGGCCACACATTGACGTGAGAGCTCGAGCTTTGATGGGAGCTCGACTGGGGTCATAAGCTCATCATCGCATAACGTTGAGACCCTGCCTGACTTCGCCTACTTGGCCGCATCCTGCGAACCCACTGACAAGCGCGCGCAGTGCGGCGGTTCCTGACGGGCTGCCGCGTTTCATGGCGGGGATCTTGAAGTTCCTGCCGGGCGTGTGCAAGCACAGCATTAAAGGGAGGCATCCAACACATGCATTGTGAAAGTGAAAAGCATTGGAGAGGGAGAACAGAGGGAGGGGCAAGGCATCAGAGCCAGAGGGACAACAACGGCTGCGGGAGGGATCTGCGACCAGGGCGTCCGCTCTGTTGGGGGATCTGAACGGCCAGGGCTGCTTTGCTTCGAGAAGCTCTGCCCAGCTTCTTGACACCGGGCAACCCGGGGATGCAACAGTACTGTGTCATCGCAGAGCCCATTATTTGCCTCCCACCGCAGACAATCTCCGTTCCCTGAGCACCTGTTTCCTTTGCGCTGGGACTGATTCCGCGGTACATACCGTGACTAACGACTCAAGGATCAAGGGCTCTCAATCTCAAGCCTTGGTGGGCCGGTTGAAGAGCGGGATGGGCAAGACTGACACAGGGATTTCAAGATGTCTGTCGGAGGCTGGTACCTGCAGATGTCTGAACGGTGAGGTACCATAAGCCTACAGCCATTCAGGCACGGAAGACAAGTACCTTACTTGGTCACAGAAAGAGTGAAATCGACCTGTCGAGTTGCGGTCCGGCGGTTGGCCCCTGGCAGCGGCCCCACACTCCGGCCGTTGGCTCAGGGCCCAACGTGTTGGCGTCTCTCAAAAAAGCACCCAAGATTCGCCATCAAGGAGCGGTTTGGCAGACGGGGAAAAACCCAGACAGACCCGAGCTTCTCAACCCTGGGCTGAAGGGTTCGTCAGAAGGCTAGCTTCTGACGGTACCTGGTTGTTGGGACTCGATTCGCCGTAGGCGAGTTTATCTTGGCCATGATGACTCCTACAGCTCCGTACAGTACCGCATCGTGAGATCGACTGTACCTATCACTTTGGCAGGGCGATGGACCCGAGGTAACGGACAGCCGAGCTCCTGCACATCCCTACCGGACCTAGCACTTTGCCCTGAGCGACAACGTGTCAGTACGTATCAGCGATCGACCCGTGAAAAGCTGGACTTTGTGCTCGCTCAGCAACAGCTCAAAGGCTATGACTTTTATGCCCGATGACGGCGACGAACGCAGCATAACTCGCACTAGACTACTCCGTACCAGCGGGCTTGTACACGTGTGCGGCAGGGGTCGCGCGTTTCGAAAAAGTCTCTTGTTAACTTACCAGTCTCCATCGCAACACCTCCAAACCACTCATAGCATGTATGTAGATATCGGTTGAATGCTATAGCTCTGTATTTGCGACAGACAAATCCAACGTGTTTCGTCATTGCAATGATGGCGGCGGCGACGTCGCCCCTCCCTAAGTCCCCTCTCCTATCCCCTCTCCCCCTTTTCCTGGCTTAGGTCCCTGGACTTGATCGCGAGGCACGTCCCGATGGAAGAAAAAGGGTCGAGAGGCTAGACAGGCAGTTTGATTACTGCCCCGGCTGCCCCGGCCGCTGGATGACGGCCTCCGCACGCACCACAAGCGCTCTAAAAAGAGAATTAGGGTCTGGATGGAGGGGCGGCACCGGCAAGCCATTCATGCGACCCGAGGCGCCGAAGAAGGGCCCTCTCTGCGAGGCCCAAGGCTCTCTTGGTTCAACGAGGCGCGACTCATCACCAAGCGCCGCAGATGGTCGTGGGAAGAGGACGGTTTGGAGTTTGACAGGTCTATCTCGACGACCCGTTGGATCTTGTCGATTCGCTTACCTGTGACGCTGACAAAAGCACCACATAATGGGCTGTGCAGCAGGGTTGCAAGGCAGGTTTTCGAGCGCTGCGCGTTGCTCTGCCGCGAGGCTGGCACGAGTGTGGCAGAAGCGCGTCTACGTACTGCGCATGCGTCGTGCGAGAACGCGTCTGGCAGAGGGAGCGGCGCGTCTTGCACCTCTGCATCACTTTCAGCCCTTGTCCGTTGCCCTCTGAATGACCACTACGTATTACATAATGCTGCCTCGAACGTTCGGCGATACGAACATTGTTAACTCGTATTGTTGTTATTGACGGGTTCCAGCAGAATAGCTATGAAAGCAGTGAGTGGCACATTCCCACTCTCATCTCTCGAGGCTGACCCTACCCTGCCCTGTCGATATCGATTATGCGCGGCTGGCGGCATTTGTGGCCACGGGAAAAAGGCAAACTCGAGCCTTGGACCCTTTTCTCCCCCAAATTAACTTACCACAGACCTGCTAGTTAGCTGGGGGAGCTATCCCGAAGAAGAAGAAGGAAACATCGAGCAGCAGGGTGAATGGAGGCACGTTGTGACTGTCGCCCCGTGAGCCGGGACCCGCTGGCGAGATTGGGCATCGGGATACCAATCTCTCTGCTCTAATGCCAGCAATGCCCAAAAGGTCGGCAATAATTGACCATCTCTGCGACACCGTCGGTCCAGCTTAGAACCTGGAAAGCTTCTAGGGGACCCGGGGGAGCTTGCCCCGGGGAGTCCTAGGCCGTTTTTTCTGTTCACTGGTTTGCCTATCATTCTTCTCCGAGATGTTCTGTCATTCACTCCATGCTAGCGAGCCTCCTTTTTACCTAGGATCACAGACGGGCTCAAATTCATGGACCAAGCCCTCGTAATCGATACCGACCTACGGATAGTTAGTTCATAGTTACCATCCGCGGTCTGCCACTTTGGGATGGATGGGCATTCTAGCCCATACCAGCGAGCAGCCAGTCCCATGAGCCACACCACACCGCATAAGAGGCATCTATCTCTTGGTGGTCCTCTGACCTTTGGGCGTTACTCTCCTGACCCTCCCTGGGCCTTGTCTTGCTCACATCCCGGTCCTCATTCTTTGCCCGCGACAGTTGAGCTATGGCACATCGTATGGTGAATTCCCCACGCACCCGTAGCTTTGCGCCTCTCCAGTCAGATCCGATCGTCTTTTCTCCCTGTGCACATCTTTGCAGTGCAGGACGGACTGCATGCTTATTATGCTTTACCTAGAGACTATCGTGATCGTGACATGTATGTGCCTTGCCTCTGAGTTTAAATTGAGTTGGCAAGTACCTCATCACACGATTCTCAGTCGACCTAAATAAGTTTGCCTTGGCTCGTCCCAGCTGGAGCAGATGGAACTTGTTCTCGCTGGCCGTGTCTCTCCATCGCTGGGGTGCGCAAGTGCACCAACCGGATCGCGGGTACGTACCTTACTTGGCGGGGCCACCTCTTTCTGGGTTTTCCATTTCCTCGACTGGGGCACCTGAAATCTGAAATGGAAGTGGCCAGCCCCAGAGCATGTCTCCCAATCGTCAGGCTGTGGGTACATGGGACATCTGGTGAGGCAAAGTGTACCTCTGGTCAGGGACCACAGTACTCAAATACCAGCCTCTTCTTCGATAGCGATTAAGTCCCTGTAAGGTCCCACCCATTACTCACATGTAGCTGGGACAAGCCTCCTATCCCACTCTCCCCATCATCCTGGAAGGTCTCCATTGCTTCTTTTCCATCCTTTCCTCCCCCCTGCTGCACTCCACCATCCACGGATGCCATTGCTTCATTGCTCACGCCCCCCGTCTCACCTCTCGACGCCTTTGATTCTGGGGCTTCTTGGGCTTCTCTGGGGGACTTTCTGCCCTGCACACTCTCTCCCTCGTCTTCCATTTGCTCACCTCACCCCATTCATTCGTCGTCTGCTCACCTGCATCGGTCGTTCTTGTTTCCCTCTCTTTCTTTTCATCATCCTCTTACCCTCAGAAAGACAGCATCGGCATCGAATTCTGCGGCCGTTCATCACAATCATCATCATCGTCGGCAGTCGCTTGCTGAATACTCTCTAATATCCACCATTCATCACATCAATACCTACTCTGTACAATAGCGGAAGCTGCTCGCTGGGGCCTGGGCATTCAAGCAATTCACTAGTGGCCTGAGGATCCTGCCCCGATCGGCAGGTTCAAGCCACTCCCCCCTGGACCTGGGCAAGAGCTTTCCCTCTCCTTTTCGTTAATATCGACTCTATCCACTCTGCAATCACCTTCACTTCAGTCACTCCTTTTGCTCTACTATTCCCTCTGGCGAGATCCCATTTCCTCGTCACTCATTCTCGTCATCGCCTTGGCCATTTCTTAACATTTGCATCTCTTTCCCTCATTATACCGGCCCTCATCTTCGTCTTCTCGAACCACCGCCACTCCGCTCAATTCAATTCACCCGTCCCGAGTTACCCGCCTCAAGGAACCCGCTACAAAACAGCCCTCGCTTGCACACACGCCCTACCTACGCTCGCTTGCTCGTCGTGATTCTAATCAACCTGATCAACCTGCATGCTCCGGTAAATCGGTATTTGGCTCTTTGATAGAGCATATCGTTTTTGGCTTGGATTAGGTACTGTTCACGCTTTTGCTAGTCGATGTCGACAATTCGTCGAACCAATCTCTAACGTCGTACACCAGGATCTCAGCTCTTACTCCCGTGTCACAAAACATCTCGAGAAAGAGTGTCTTGACCACAGCCTGACAATATGACCGTTTCAGGCGATTTGTCCCATCGAGGGGTCTCGGGGCAGCAGTATGCCCTCGAGGATCGATTCGAAGTCTTGAAGGAGATTGGTGATGGTAGCTTTGGCAGCGTCGTTCTCGGTAGAGTCCGAACGGCGGGTGCCAACGTTGCCCGCCGAGGTACTGTGGTAAGTCTCCGACAATGCGTGCCCCGCCTGTGTGACAGCACCCCTAACAGCTCTCTAGGTGGCTATCAAGACAATGAAGAAGACCTTCGAGTCTTTGGCGCCTTGTCTTGAACTCCGCGAGGTCGTCTTCCTTCGTACCCTCCCTCAACACCCTCACCTTGTACCTGCCCTTGACATTTTTCTGGACCCTTACAGCAAGAAGCTTCACATCGCCATGGAGTATATGGAGGGCAATCTTTACCAGCTGATGAAGGCTCGCGACCACAAGTGCCTCGACAACGCCAGCGTCAAGAGCATTCTCTTCCAGATCATGCAGGGTCTCGAACACATCCACTCCCACCACTTCTTCCACCGCGACATCAAGCCCGAAAATATTCTCGTCTCCACCTCATCTCACAGCGAATCCAGCAACTCCTTCCGACGATATTCTGCGTTGGTGACACCTCCTCCTACGCCACCAACCTACACCGTGAAGATCGCCGACTTTGGTCTTGCTCGAGAGACACAGTCGAAACTTCCCTATACTACATATGTATCCACAAGATGGTACCGAGCCCCCGAAGTTCTCCTGCGAGCGGGAGAATACTCTGCTCCCGTCGACATTTGGGCTGTTGGCGCCATGGCTGTTGAGATCGCCACTCTAAAGCCCCTGTTCCCTGGTGGAAACGAGGTCGATCAGGTTTGGAGGGTATGTGAGATCATGGGCAGCCCCGGTAACTGGTACAACAAGTCTGGTGCTCGCGTTGGTGGAGGTGATTGGCGTGAGGGCACCAGGCTAGCTGGCAAGCTTGGTTTCTCATTTCCCAAGATGGCACCTCATGCGATGGATACAATCCTACAGACACCACAGTGGCCTCCCGCCTTGAGCCAATTTGTCACCTGGTGTTTGATGTGGGATCCCAAGACCCGTCCTACTTCGTCGCAAGCTCTCGCACACGAATACTTTAACGACGCCGTCGACCCCATGCGTCCTAAGTCTTCTGCTTCCCGTATTCTTGGTCGCAAGCAATCCGATTTGGGTCGCAGCAGCAAGGACGCATCCACGACACCCACCTCAACCAAGCAGTCTTGGTTCCGCAAGTCACTCATCGGTCGTTCTGAGAGCTCTGACCTAGCCACAATGCAGACACAGACCAAGGATCCCATCGCCCCTCGTCCAGCTCCTGTACACGCTGCATCGGCTACCGAGGTGTCGTCGAATGCCAAGCCACGCCCGGCCCCCGGAAAGAGGACGACTTGGACAAATGGCCCGTCAAATGTGGCTCCCATGCCCATCCTCCCTACTGCCAGGCCTATCTCGCCAATGTCCGATGCTGTAACTGCCCGCGCTAATAACGGCCACAACGACTCTCAAGCTAATGGACATGGCCAGGGCAAGACCAAGAAACTTGGCCGGCAGCTGTCTGTCGCTTCGAGCACGAATAATTATACCGAAATGCACCGGCAGCAAGCGGAACGCGCACTCAATGGGAATTCGGGTCTTGCATCGCCTCCCAATGGACAGAAGGAAAGCTTTTTTTCCCACCTTAGAAAGCGTGCCAGGCGGTTTTCTGGACGACATCAGACACCTGTCTCACCTTCCTATGACGATCTGGAGGCTCAAGTTGGATGCGGTCCTTGGGCGAGCAACCGGTCGTCCATGGTTATTGACCAGCCACAACAACAACAACAGACTCCTGCCCCCAAGTCCGAGGTTTATGAGTCTCTGGATAAGGCCCTCCGTGATGTGCAGAACAATCTCGACTCGCGGCCTCCAGTGCCGCCCAGTCATCAGATATCACCCACTAGCACACTCAAACGACACCACTCACTACCTCAGCATCAGGCTCGATCTGTTGACAACCTGATCGGTGCTGCTCGTGGTGGGCCCGTTTCTAGCCGAACACGACGAGCTCAGGCGACGCACGGCGTGCATCAGTATGAGGCTCCCGATGAGGAGGAAGAGCTGCTCGATGAGGCCTTAACCTCAACACAAAGAGCGATGAAGCGCTTAGAGCAAAACCCCGTGAAGCCTCTTCGCCAATCGGCCAGCAACATAGGGTTGATGAATCCTTATCCTACGCCATCGCCGTCTGCCAACGGCAACCAGGTCCTCTTTGGCGATGGCCATGAGGCTGTAACACCCCGACCGCTCGATCTCAGCAAGAAGCCCGTGGGTCAATACAAGTGGCCCACGCCACCTTATGAAGAGAGCGAGTGGGCAGCGTCTGCAGCTGCCAGCATCTGGGCTGCTGGCAACCGAATTTAAGCTCAAACATGGAGATACTATCTGATACGATTACGTCCAGTGGTGTGGCAAAAGTTACTTGACTCGCATGGTTACGGTGTTTGGTGTTGGGTTAGATACACAACCCCCTCTGATCTTTTTTTCATCGATATTAGGTGGGCGGTCTGTTTGATTTTCTGGGCATTTCGGCTTGACTATACACACTTTATACCTCTTCGATTCAGCACGCTCGACACTTGACCAAATACCCGGCCGGATTTTGCGCCGCACTTTGCATCTTATTATTACCTTTTCGCTGCCTCTCATTTTCTGGTACTTTTGCTCTTTTCTTTTTGTTTAACGTCGAGTATCAAATACCCCTTCTAGACCGACACAGGCGAGCGCAGCCGCAAACTGCTTCAAGCAATACCGCATTTTACTGGACCAGTTTCTTTCCTTTGTTTTAGTATATAAGAAAGGCGGAATGGAGTAAGGAATTGCTTGGGCTGAATATGATTGGCCTTTTCCTTTATTATCTCCTGGGCTATCTTAAAAAGGGACAAACAGGACACCTTCATGGAGAGAGAGTGGAGGAGAAGTCCAAGGTTTATTGAAGAATGTTGTAAAAAAAAAAGTCAGCGAGCATTTTATTATTCATTTCTTGGTCCATCAATGCACTTGGAAGGCTACCGGTCGAGCACATGGGAATCTTTTGAAGCCAGATGCCGCACATATTCATTTGCACCTTATGACGACGGTATATAATTACGGCACGTCGTAGTGGTGAGAGGTGGATTGTCTCGCGACTAGGGCGAGCCGATAGCAGAGCAGAACCTTTATAAATGCAAGATGGAAAACATATCATTGTTTCATTGCTACAGTGATATAAGAAGTTTGTCGCTATTTACCACTAACAGAGCATCTCAGGCCTATCTCATGAGGACTAGTAGTGGAGGGGGTGATGCTAAAGAATGCTTAGGTTTCTGCCTCCCTTACAGAGAGCTCAGAATAATGAGATCGTATTCGCTATGGACTGGGGAGAATGGAACGGAGAAATGAGCCATGAGGGAGATGATGTGGCTTGATGATAGTTGTGAGGGCGGAGATTGTGAGAAGGGAGTCAGGTACCATAGCATGAAGCTGTATTGTTTATGCATGATTGCTTGTTAGGCGCTTACGAGTTTCTATTCTTGACTAACGCTGTCGCTCTCTTATGATGAACCACAGAACAAGGTAATATATTTTGATGCTCTATTCTTGGATTGTTGATTCAGCTTCAGCCTACAAGCGTCAAACTAGGTGAGTTTCGCCTGGGCTGGAGGCGTCACGTGTTGCACTTGACTAACGAATATCACGACGCTTACCTTAGGCAGCACTCGATATCCTAGTAAACAAGCTGAGCTGAAAATGAACGCGCACTGAGAAAGGACGACGACGGCGGCTACAGTACTTTATTCCTGACGTTTCATCAGTGTTATCGAGACTCATCTGCGACTTGTTGTTTAGGCACGGAGAACGATAAGAGTGATGTTGCATGGATAGGCTCGACTCGATTCAGTGAGACGACGACTCTCTTCTTCATTCAATATCACGCAAATCGCCAAACAAAAGACCCGGGATACTTTGCGCGTATCTGTTATCGCGACATCTTATCTCCTCCGACGGCATTTATTGATCTCGCCACTGTATATTCCTACTCAACGTCCAACTAGAGTTTGGCTGCAACGCGGGGGAGGGGTAAAACGGCCTGGCAGGAGGACAATGGTAACGGCTCGTGTGAGACCAACGGCGTAAAGCAACGACACGACAGGAGAACTCCGTCTTATTGACGCTCTTTTTCTTTGCGACTGATTGTTCGACCCCGAAAACCGGAACAATGAGTCTGAACTACCCGATCCGTACCAGCACCAGCAGCCGGCGCAACCAGGACAGCCGGAGCTACTTTACCAGCTACACGCCTCCGAGCTCAACTGAGGCGATTAATGGGCCAGTGAGGGAACTCGTCAGGGACCAACCGCCTTTGAGCGATCGCCTCATTGTGGGCGTGGACTTTGGCACTACGTTTTCAGGGTGAGTACCAAGCAACAGTGAAGTGCCAGCTCATGATGAGGTGTTAACCCCTTGGTAGTGTCGCCGCCGTCTACACATCTACCCCGGATGATATAGAAATCATCAAGACATGGCCTGGCGGCAACGGAATTACCTCTGATAAGGTCCCGACAGAGATCGCCTACGACTTTCCTCCTAACTCTCCTCAAGGCATCGACCCAACCGTGAAATGGGGATTCCAGTTCAAGCCCGAGGAGTCTCGGCTGCGCTGCATCAAGCTCTTCTTGGACCGCTCCCAGAAGCTGCCCTTCTACGTGAGCCCGCTCGACACGGCCGCGCAGCTCAAGCGGTTCAACAAGAACGTTGTTGATGCCGTGAGCGACTATCTTACCCAGATCTACAAGCATACCATGGATACGCTGACTCGTCGGTACGGCGAGTCGTTCATGGCATCCACAAAGGTTGAGTTTGTCCTGACCTGCCCGGCCGTATGGAGCGATGCGGCCAAGAATACGACGCTTCAGGCCGCGGAGCGGGCTGGCATGGGCAGTCGGTCTGAGATCCAGATGATCAGTGAGCCCGAGGCGGCAGCTGTTTATACGCTCAAGGCGATTCAGCCGAATCACTTGAACGTGGGGGATAACTTTATCGTCTGCGATGCGGGAGGTGGTACTGTCGAGTAAGTTCATCCATAACATCAACGCTCACGAGGAAACTGACTTGTCTTAGCTTGATCGCATATAAGATCATGTCTCTAAAACCCCTTCGTGTTGAGGAATCTGCCGTTGGAACAGGGGGATTATGTGGAAGTGCTTTCCTCAACTACCGTTTCGAGGAGCACGTCCGAGGCCGGCTAGGCCAGGCTCGATTTGACGAAATGAAGACGAAGAAGGGCAAAACTTGGCAGATGGGTCTCCGCTACTTTGAAGAGTTTGTGAAGCGGAATTTCAACGAGGACGAGCATCAGGAGGTCAACGTTCCGTATGTCCGCCCTCTTTACTGGTTCGTTGTGTTGCTGACTCTCATAGTTTCCCGGGTCTCCCGGATGATGAAGAGGCTGGCCTTGATTCGGGCTTTCTGGTCATGACTGCAGAGCAGATCCAGGACATATTTGAACCGGTGGTCAAGGAGGTCTGCGATCTTGTGCATGGCCAGGTCTCCGGCCTTCGGTCAAAGGGCGGCATCGTCTCAGGCATTGTGTTGGTAGGAGGCTTTGGCCAGAGCGACTACCTGTACCGTCGCCTCAAGGCCCGCTTCACAAGCGCTGCTCCGCCCCCGTACAGTGAGCGACCTACGCACGCCAATGCGAACTCGACGGAAGAGACGGGGTCTATCGAGGTTATGCAGCCAGTGTATGCTTGGACAGCGGTTGTGCGGGGTGCTGTCCTTCGAGGGCTGGAGGGTAACATGGTTATCTCGCGCAAGTCGAGGATGCACTACGGAACGTCGTACGCGACTGTGTATGACGAGGATAAACACTCGGTCAGTGAGCGGTACTGGTCTCCGCTATGGGAGCGTTGGATGGTCTCTGACCGCATGCAATGGCATATCGCCAAGGTACGCCTTCGGTCTCTAGTCTAACCTCTCATCAGTCGTTAACATACTCCAAGGGCGAAGCTTTATCACCCCTAGCTCCGATCGCCTTCCACTACACCCGTAACTTCCGGCCTGGCCAGTCTCTTATCGTGACGGACGATTTGATCGCGTGCGACGCCGACGAGCCGCCAGTGGCATACACGCGGGACCTGATCCACGTGTGCACGCTGACGACGGACCTCAACGCCGTGCCGCGGAGTCTGTTTACGCGGCTGACGACAACGAGGGGCGTTGAGTTTGATAATCTGGATTTCACGCTCGAGATGAGGGTTGAGAGTGCGGGGCTAGGCTTTGAGCTCAAGGTCGATGGGGTCAGGTATGGGAGGGTTGAGGCAGAGTTTCATTAAGGGGGAGATTCTACAACCGTGACGATGGATGATGGGATGAGCATATATGAAGAGGTATCTACCTCCTATATAGATGTAGAGTTGGGTACGTTTTGTTGGATAGGTAAACTCGTATCTACATGCTTAGTTGATGTGCTAGAAACTTTTGCGCTATTACCAGCAGATCGTGTCTCAAGCATCATGGCTAAATCATACGGCTACTAGGCGATTTCAGCAAGTAATTGCTAAGCCAGGTTCTCCCTAGGCTGCCCCCAAGCTGAGTTCGTGCTGCTATAACCTGTCAACGACTACGCTCAATTTTCCGTCGAGGTTCATTGTTGTCGAGGCACGTCAACTCCCAACAATGTCATTGTTCTCATTTCACACAAATTGCCTTATTTGATGGATCAACATGCGTTCATGGCTTAACATAGGTGAACCGATCAAGTGTTCTCCTTGTCGTTTTTGTGTCCGACATGAACTTAAATACGATCAGTAGCAGAACAATCTCATTCACGGATTCATTGCTCGTCAACGCTATAGTATAAGAATGATTCTCATCATCGAAATCTGGGGTCTCTCATCACTAGCAACTCGCTCACAGACAGCAGCATCAGTTCCTAGCCGACTCTCCAAGCACAGTAACACTCTAACACAGGAATCCCTCACAGCAAGCAAACGACCCCAAGATGAGCGCCTATCTAAGCTTCGAGTGGCCTCGGCCCAACCACAATAACTACGTCAGCTGGCACAGAAAGTTCGATGAAACCAATCACAACTTCCTCGTGGCCCTCCAGGTGCCCTGGATCCGGTGGCCCAACTCGCCCACCGAGGACGCCAACTCGCACTGGCACACGATCCGCGACAAGGCGCGCCAGGCGGTCCATGAGTGGAGGTGCGAGCTGGAACGAAAGCTCAGCGGTGAGAGGTATCACAGTCATCTGCGGCTCACGTGCATGATTCTCATGAACGAGCAGCTACGGCTGACGGTGGAAAGCTTGGGACCTAGTGGGGAGCTCCATCAGATGCTGTTCTATGGGTTCGCGGCAGATGAGATCTTGTTTATGGATGAGATGAAGCGCATGAAGCTTGGTAAGAGGGTTGTCAAGGTCCACAGGGTCCCAGGGGATGACGAGTCTTATGCGTATATCAGGCCGTTTGAAGGAACTGAATGAAGAGATGGGTTTTATTTTGGCGTTAAGGAGGTGGGATTTTGTATAGTAGCTCAGCTGGGCTGGATTATAAAAGTCTGATACACACTTTCTTCTGGGCGCTTCTATTACTAGTGACCTATATTAGATTTTTATATTAGATTTTGATGGGGGCTGAGGTTAAGTATCTCATACTTGTTGTAGCCCATTCCCCGCGAGGTGTACGAAGTAGAACTCGAAGTATTATTCCCAGGGTTTTCGGGAAATAATAAAATCCAAATAGTCTCTACAATCCTTAAATACTCTTGGTAGTCATTTCAAATGAACAACTATCCCTAGGCCTCCTCTCACACGAGTCACCACTTTTCCATGTGGGGCAAGCAACATCACCAACTCTTGATAAACATAACGTAACTAACTTTTGCTTCTCATTTCTCACTCTCACTCACCATCACAAGTACAACCCTCATTTTAACTCTCAGAACATCCCATGGATTCTCTAGAAAAGACCTCGGCGCTTGTCACGTGGGCAACCTCCCACGGTGCCCATCTCAGCCCGTCGATCAAAGTCGACAACCTCCCAGAGACAGGCCTCTCATTCCGCGCGACCTCAAGCACTGGCCCTTACGACACGATAATCAGCATCCCTTCGTCTCTGACACTGTCCTATCTCAACACCCTCCCTGGCGGACATGATCCCAGGCCCTTTCCCGCGCACTTTCTCGCTCAGACACCCCCGCACGTCATCAGCCGTTTCGTCCTTGTGAAGCACTTCCTCTTGGGCGCCGAGTCCTTCTGGGCGCCCTATATCAATGCTCTGCCGCAGCCGAAAGACGAGGATGCGTGGTCGCTGCCGCCCTTTTGGCCTGACGATGATGCAGAGCTGTTTGAGGGGACGAACATCGAGGTCGGTGTTGGACAAGTAAAGACCGACGTAAAGCGCGAGTACAAGAATGCGATCGACATTCTCACCGCGGAGGCGTGGGAAACAGAGCTTCTAAAGCGCTTTTCCTTGAACTTGTATCAATGGGCGTACAGCATCTTTTCTAGCCGGAGTTTCCGTCCTAGTCTAGTTCTCGTCCCCGAAGACCGCCAGCGTCTTCCTGATGGCGTTGGCTTGGACGACTTTTCTGTGCTAATGCCGCTCTTCGACGTGGGAAATCACGATATGGCAGTCGATGTGCGGTGGGAGCTCGACGAGCAGAGCAAAAACTGCAGCCTCAAGGTTGGCAAAGCGTACCAACCGGGCGAGCAGGTCTTTAATAATTACAGCATGAAGACCAACGCCGAGTTGCTTCTCGGCTACGGCTTCATGCTCCCAGAGTCGGAAGAGCTTCACAACGACTACGTCCACGTGCGGAAACGCCAAACTGCTCAGGGTGTAGCGACGGAAGAGTACTACATCTCACTTCGACCTATCCGACATGCCAGCTCTCTCCTCGCGCGTTCAAAGCAGGCAGTGCAGCTCAGCGAGTCGACGTCCGTGATCGGAGCGTTCCAGCACGTGCAGCACGATATGGTGTGGGACATATTCTGCACTCTCTCATCTCCCGAGCAGCGTGCCCAGCTTGTTCTCGTCCCAAGCGATTTGCAAGGTGAAGCTGCGGAGCAAGCCCAGCGAGATGCCTTCTTCAGCGGGCAGGTCAGCGACGAGGGCCGTATGTTTTTGCAGCAGACGGCGGCCATCATCCAGCACAAGGTAATGCAAGAGCTGGAGCGGTTGCTTGAAACTGACGTCGAGGTCGTAGGCGGGGGAGATCTCACGCGGAATCAGCAGCTGGCGCTAGATTACCGGGCACGTTGCAGACGGGTACTGGAAAACGCACTAGAGGCTATGGACTCGGATGAGCTGTTTGGAGAGGAAGACGATGATTAGAAGCAATCGACTGTGTTGGTTGAGACTCTCTACACTTTCGCCAAGGACTCGTAGACTGCTAGTTCAAGCTCATTGTACAAGCTCTTGACGACTGGATCGCCATGCGGCTGTACGCTGACCATCAGCACCGCTGCAATACCAGCCTCGCGATCAATCCACTATCTAGCGTCAGTACATCCTCAGAGTGCAGACAAGCTCGACTTACCCATCGACTGTTCAACGCGCCGCTCCACATCATGCTTCGCTTACTTCTCTTCCCCGGCACGTGTTCCATATTCAAAACACCCCCAATGCCATGATTGAGCTTCAACCCCTTTGGGAACTCAGGAGCAAGAGCGTCGTGCATTCCCAAGTTGTATGCGATCATCTCCAGGATCCCGCACTGCGCCTCGTTGAGCTGCGGCGAGAACATGTGCTGCAGCGTCTCCTCCTTGACGAGCTTGCCCTGCAGCAGACCACGGAGAAAAAGAGCATAGTCGTGTGCCGTGGAGAAAAGACCTGCGCCGCCGGCTTCGACGGGATGCTCTTTTGGTGCAGGCAGTGGTCCGGGCTCCAATATCTCGCCTTTACGATACGTGTAGACGGAGGCACGGTCTGTTGTCTGTGTAAGCTTCTCGGGCCAGAAGCCAGTGTCTTTGATGCCGAGAGGCTCAAATATATTCTTTTGCATGTAAGAGCCGAGAGTCTCGCCAGTGATACTCTCGAGGACGAGACCGGCCCAGTCTACGGCGACACCGTAGTACCAGCCCTCGCCGGGTGCGAACTTGAGGGGAGTGTTGAAGCCCTCGCGGGTCCAGCTGAGGTAGTTTTTCGTACGGCCCACAGCGCTGGACCACTTGATTAGATCTGGGTCTGCCATGTCGACACCAATGCCGAGGGTGTGGGTGAGAAGATGGCTGCTAGTATCAGTATATGAATATTGGATCCTAAGAAGAGGTCGGTACCGGAGAGTGATAGGCTTAGTGTTGTCCTCGAGAATAGGATTGTCATTATCGTCAAACCCTCGGAGGATCTGCATCGCGTCCAGCTCCGCAACGAGCGGTCGGACGTTATCGTCAAGGCCAATGGCGCCTCTCTCGACGAGTTGCATGAGACAGGTGATGGTGATGATCTTGGTCATGGAGGCGAGCCAAGTAAAAGTGTCTGTACCGAATGGCTTTGAGTCGACGTCAAAATCGATTCGTCCAGCGGAGCCAGAGTAGAGGATGTCTATTTGTCGTCAGTATTACTTATAGAAGGGATGTGTGGAGGACCTTTTGAATTGACGACGACAAAGGCAGCACCGAGGAGTCTGTTGGACGTGTCTTGGCCGTTGGCCACGTGCTCTTCCAGAATGGAGTCGAGTTTGTCCATGATAGGTGTGTTTCAAGTCGAGCTACGTGAGATGATGTGGACAAGTGGGATTGAATTTGATTTTGATGTTTTGAAGCTATTTTACAATAAGAAGCTCTCTTTTATAATGGTGACGTTGACGTGATGCAGGTGGCATGTGGAGAAGTCGATCATATATACCAGAGTGGTAGTCTAGCCTAGAATAATAGTTCTATATAAATGATCCAAAGCTAAGGTTTAGTTTCCTCTCGACTATCTTGAAGTAGCCGCATCAACCACTGAAGATCGATCCTCTGGTTGAGCCAACTAATGTTAGTTAATGCGCAGTGGGTGACTCACGCAGCATTCATTGGTTGTCGTATTTCGTCTTCGACTCAATATCCGCCCACTCCAACGTATGTCCCCTATACGAATGAGTCAACCCTCGGAGACGGATAGCTTCAGTCGTACAGCAACAAACTGATAGCATCTATTCACCATGGCTTCCTCAACACCTTCAGGACCCCGCAAACTGCTCGACCTGATCACCCAAGTCGACAAGTGAGTCAATCTAGACAAGCCCTCGACTGCTTCATCTAACATCTTCAGTGCCCCTTTGAACTTTGAGACACACCATGAGCCATACTACCGCCTGTTCCTCGCCCCAGACCCTCGTCCCCATGGCTACATCCTCCCAGACACCGTCTCCCGCATGCCCTGGCCGGCCTCCTTCACAATCAACCACGAGAGCCGCACTGTGACGCTATCGCCGCCTCCTACCGGCGTAACATTGACAGCGCATGCAAACGCGGCGTTTCAGCAGGCAGTCGACAAGGCTATTGACGATGATCTGTTTCCAATTCTTCACCAGGAGCACAGCGAGTACTTCCGCGTCGTTGGTGCTAGAAGTTTTGTCCAGATTGAACGCTTCGCCGCACCGCTCTTTGGTATCGCAACCCGCGGCGCTCACTTGACGGGCTATGTCCGCGATGAAGATGGCCAGCTTAAGATCTGGGTCGCCTGTCGAAGCCGCCACCTCTTCAGCTACCCGGGTCTCCTCGACAGCACTGTAGCAGGCGGCGTCAAGGCCAGCGACACGCCGCTATCATGCATCCTCGCCGAGGCCACCGAGGAAGCCTGCCTGCCGGCTGATCTAGTGTCGTCGCGCGTAAGGGCCGGGGGCACCGTGACGCTCGCCAACGTCAACGAGCGCTCGGGGCTGCATCACTCGGACATCATTTACGTGTATGACCTCGACATGGCGGGCGGAGTGGTCCCGAGGCCCGGCGACGATGAGGTGGAGGAGTTTGTGCTGATGGAGTGTGGGGAGGTAGTAAGACGGATGCTTGCAGGCGAGTTCAAGCCCAATGTTTGTCCCGTCATGATTGATTTCCTGGTGAGGCACGGGGTGTTGACGGAGGACGAGGAGGACTATGCTGAGATCTGTGCGAGGTTGAGAAGGACGATTCCTGTACCGATGAATTCTGATGAGCCATAGATACTTATACATACAAATGGGACATGGAAAAGCATGCGCAGCTTGAGACGAGCTGGAAGAGAAGGTAGAGAAAGGCAAGGGCAGCGAAGTCGGACCCCTACACCCTCCTCGAAGTGCCGTCTAAACACCTAGTTCAGTCGGAATGTTGGACTTCAGGCAATGTAGAAGATGCAAACCGATAGTGGTGAGAAAAGTAAGGGAGTCGGTTACTCAGAGGGACATACCTTTCACTTGCCTTGAGGAAGATTTATAGAAGTGCGGCATGATAAAACCAAAAGTAAAGGATCAAAGTAGATTTGTTACTTACTAGCTTAGTACTGAGACTTTATTAATATCTATAATAAGCCAGCCCTCAGTTCGGGCCAGGCTTTTCTTCCATTTGCAACCTCTTGGTCTATGCCGCCTCTTTACTTGTTCCACCAACCGTAACAAGTCCCATATGACAGCTTAACTCGCTGCTCACCCACGGAAGCTTATTCTCTTTCTACAACAACTACCAGAATGTCCGACAGAGTCTTTCATTCATTCCCGAATCTATCATACGTGCTACGCCACATGATATGGAACTTCGCAACACGCAAGACTGTCGGTACCTACCAAGAAGCCTGTGTGCATTACTTGAATATCTTGGATGAGGAAGGCGCCATCAACGACGACATGAGGTACCTGAGTCAGCACGGGTTTCAATGTTACAGAATTGCTATCTCAGGAAATGATAACTAGTTACGGGGATCTATCTGCCTGCCTCTGGGATGCTAGACTATGGGCCGCGTGCGGGGAGACAAGGAAGGTGATTACGACTCACGTCAAAAACTGCGAAACAATTCGACGAACCCTCGGCACGGGGTTTCGTTGCTAGATAACCATTGTCACACGCTCGTGATGAGTTCGATCTCGAGCTCTGGCTCATCGACCTCCAGGCTCTCGTGACATCTAGTCTGGAAAGCGGCTACAGCCCATCATTCCATGACTGTAAATATGAGTTTGTCACGCTAGATAATTTCAAGTGCTTTGACCATCACCCGGGGTATTATCGAAATTGTAGGCATTTCAAACGTCAGCTGGGCAAGATTGGTGATGAGCTGTACCTTGAGTGTGCAGCACACGGCATATTTGCACATTATCGTGAGGTGCTGGGCGGACCGCTTAACTACACGTTTGCGGAGTACCAACTCCGGACTTTGGTTTATCGATAGTGTTATAGTTAAGTTACTCACCAAATGGTCAAAACCTTGTGCACACTGATTGCTGCTTCGAGTGAATTCCAAGTTAAGAATGTGCATTTACCAAAGATCAGCACCCAAGCGTTGTGGTCCAGGGTAACCAACCCGAGAAACGCCCTTGTTGCAAATCCCTTTTTGTGAGGCGAGGTTCCTTCCCAAACTCGACGCTCCCTCTCCCCCGTCACGCCCACCAAAAAAGCCCCCCTCCCCAAACCCCGTCCCTT
>JADDON010000203.1:0-17938 GCA_017140175.1 Fusarium staphyleae
GGGCGGGAAGGGGCGAGGGGGAGGAGGGGGAGGGCTTTCTCCGAAGAAAAGAGTTGAGTAATGGACACTGTGTGCTGGACGCCGCTGGGCCAGGTGAGGGCAGGCTGATTAGGGCTCGCACTGCAGCACTCATGCACTGTCGGGGGGTGCTGGCAGCCCGATGCCTCAGAGAGTTTGGAGCCGTATTCACAGTGTAATCGAGGCTCTGAAAACGGTACGCGGAGGCGCATATCGTCCCATCTGGGGCAGGCGGGAAGTAGGTACCTGGCTCGAGGTACCGACCGTCGCATCCCCGAGTTCGCAAACCCGCAAACCTAAGAAATACCATTCGCCCACAACGAGAGGGCAAAAGAGGCGGGACTCGCATCGCTACCTACGTCAATCCCCGCGGGCGAGGGCACGCTAGCTCATGATATGGGAAATTCTCTAGATGCGTAACTAAACCTTTGAGCAGCACAATTTGTAAAGGCCTCTCCTTGCTGATTACCACCCAGCGTCTAATAAGAAAACAGGTAAGGTAGGTAACTAGCAAGCATGCATGCGAAGGAGAAATAATAGAAGCGTGGACAAGGGGTACATGATTTCCGATCAAACAAAGTACTTTCTTCTAGCCTGCCTGACGCAAAGTGGAAGTCTGCCCTACTAACTCCAGCCTGACATTCACATGCCACACCAACAACGCGCAGGCCTAATTTCCAGGATCCAATGTTAACGTCATCCTTGGAAAAGAGGCCAAACACGTTTGCTTTCTCCGTCCACAAGATAATTCAGAAACTGCCAATGACCTACCGTTAGCTGTCAAAATCGGATAGTGATTCTCTGGGACCAGCCTTTGGCCATTATCTCGGAAAGGATACCGCTCGGATCATGAAAAAGCATCCGTACAATAGAGGAAATTAAGATAGATAGATGGTCAACCCCGACTTGGCTGCGAGATGTTGCACGGTCAACTCAGTCCAAGGAACAATGAATCATGCTTCGATACCTGAGCGCCTGGGCCAGTCTCGGGCGTATGCTCTCGAATCAAACCAAGTGCCCGATAAGGCATGAACCATTTCAGGGGCAAACAAAGGGAGGACAAGTAAATCGATCTACGGAGTAACAGACTAACGAATATTCCGTAGTAGCTGGAGGCTTGTCCGCTCATCGCCGTCAAAGAGGCCTCTTCTCTCGAAAGCTGAGAATTGTCTTCCGAGCCAGGTATAAATGAGATGCATTCATCAAAGTCTTTAGGTCCAAGCCTCAACGGCCAAGAAGCCACAGACCCATAACGTTGTTGGTGCTAAGTTATTAACTAGTAAACCTATTCACATTTTATTGTGCTCGACTTGCTTTTTCCCACGCCGACGCGATATCCCACAAGAAAACACCAAGAGTGACCGGTGACTATGCAGTTTCCCTCTCAAAATAGTCACGTCCGAATACGAACCATAGTAACTAAGTAGGGGTCTCTTTGCTTCATCTCAGCTGCCGTCGCGTTGTACACTCTTATGCATGTCCAATCTTTTGACAGCAATTATCTGAGATGCTTAACCTGATACGTCTTTTGTGACACTAATAAGATTGCTACTTTCGTGAGTCAGGCCAGTAGAGTCACCTGACAATGACGAGACGCATTCACCCTCCCGGTCTCGACATGATCCTCTAGCGAATTGCCATTGCAACTGACCTAGCTTAATGATGTAGCATGATATGCAAAATCACTGATCCCTATAGAGCCAGAGATTTTTATTTATTTATTTATGTAGGAGCTGTTAGTATTGGCGTCTGGCGGCACATGGCCTCTTATCATAGGCTTCTAGAACAAAGCCTCGCCAAGTAACTGTCTATATATCAACCATCATTGATATCGTATTCTCTATCAAGCTCTCATCAACATGGGATCTAATCTTCGCTACCTATTCAAGGGATCGTCAACGACTCATGCTGGAATCCAGTAACTTGTATTCCCAGTGTCTCATGCTATAAACCTTCTCACGATTTCCCATCTGCCCTACGCCGTTCCCAAAACAAAAAATGTGCCTCCTCGTCATAGCTTTTCAGTCAGAAGATACTTCTTTACTCCCCTTCTCGTACCTCCAAGATGTCTGCTTCCACTTCCTCCTCTCCGTTCTCATCGGCATATCCCTCATCGCCCTCCTCCAACTCTTCAGTGATCGGTTCAGGCAACCCGCCTTGTTCTGCCTGTAGTTGCTTGACCTTGGTGTTGGTCATCTCAAACACGTATTGTCCCAGGTGCTCTACACCCTCCATCGGTACTTCTCCTTCCACGGCACCATCGCCTTCGGCAACATCTCGCTCCGTCGGCCAGAGCTCCCCCGTCACTAGCATAAGCTTGTCCGGCCTCCGGAGCAGCAGGTCAAAGGCAGGGCGGAGCTCAGGGCAAGCCTCAAATACCTCGCGTCGCCCCAGGATGTACAGGCCAAGACGTGCTCGGGACAGAGCCACCGTCATGCGCCGCACGTCTCGCAGATAGCCCACGCGAGATGTTCGAGTAAGAGACAAAATGATATCTAGAGCACTGTTAGCATTTGTTGCGTCGAGTTCAAGACAATGAACTTACAGTCATTCTGCTCGCCCTGGTACTTGTCTACTGTAGCCACGGCCTTGGGTAGGCCAAAGACGGGGTTTCGTGCACATCGATGTGACAGCACATCCTTCACAAGCGCTCGTTGGCCAGCATATGTCGTGAGAATGGTGATTTTCTCTGCTGGGTACCCGAGCAGACGCATGTACTGGAAGATGGCAACCGCATACTCTGCCTCACCGAGGTTTTGGATAAAGTGTGGTGTCGGTTCGGCCTCGCCGCGGCCCTTGTAGTCGGGCACGTTGATAAACTGGTAATCGTGCTTGAATCCGGCATTTGCTTTGACAAACTGCGCGTTGGTCTGCACGTCGGGCAGGTTGTGCAGATTTGGGTATCGCCATTGGTAAAGGCTTGCAATCGATGAGCGGGCACGTCCCTGCTGGTCGAGAGTGACGGTAGGAACACCGAGTCGAACCAGTCGTGAGAAAAGCGATTGCTCGAGGTTGGCATAATGGCGGAAAGCCAGGCTCTGGATGACCGGAGAGTTCTGGTAGTGGTCACCGCAGAGGATAACACGTTGCAGAGGCATCTTACCATCGCGAGGCTTCTGCATTGCTAAAGGCAAAAACGTCTCGATCTCTGTCACTTGAGCCGCCTCCTCCATCACCACATTGTCATAGTGAAATCCCAGAGACGCGATCTCGCCTCTTCTGATAGCTGCGTGTGTCGTCGTCATTGCGATGATTCGCGCCTCACTGGTGAGCAAGTAGTTTGTTTTATCGCGTTCCCGACGAAGGATCTCAAACGGAAGCGCATCGGCCAACTCTGAAAAGATCTTGGAGATGTGATGATAGCAGCCGTGAGCCACATCTAGAATTTGCTCTCGGTCACCATCAGTTGGAAAGAGAGGCTGGGGAGCATCGGAAAAGTAGCCATGAAAGGGGAAGGCTTCCACGATCTCGGCCACGCTTGAGCCATCGGCATTGGCGATCTGTAGGAACTTGTTCCATGCAGGTACAACGTAGACGGTGTTGAAGTAGCCAGCAGTCTCTGCAGAGTTCTCATGGGCACCGGGGGCGCCAAGGCTAGCAGCCAGCTTCCTCACTTCGAGAAGATACTGATCCCTGTTGTCGAGAAAAGACTCAACGCGTCCGTGCTTGCTGAAGTTTCCTTCAGTGTCAAGATCCTCTTCGCCGTGTCCAAGACGCAAAAGATGCCGCTCATCAATGTCCAAGGCGACGATCTTGGCAAACAGCTGATTGAGTGCTTGGTTGCTGTGCGCCAGAAGCAACGTCTTTTGTTCGGGATAGTTGTGGTAAATATTGTTGATAGTCTGCGTGGCAACGTCTGTCTTGCCCGTGCCAGGAGGTCCGACAACGACGGTAAGTCCGGGCTGCGTGCCGGACGTGATAGCTTCAACCTGAGCCGGCGTGAAGCGCACCGAGTTCAGTCGCGGAGCATCGATGGAATAAGGTCCCGTGTTGGGGGGTTTGTAGCTTGAGACTTTCATAGTCTCAATCTCGGAAATGAGTGCAGGATCTGCGTCTCTGCGTCGCTTCTTGGATGGCTTGCCTCCCTTAGGTTCTTCGGGCTTGTCAACAGATTCCAATACGTAAGGTGGTCCGAAGCTACCAGAGACCTCATCACCTGGGTCAATAATCTTTCCCGGCAAGCTCTCGGTTAAGTGTTGCCAGTCGAGAAAGGTGTCTCTGAAGTCAACCTTACGTTCTCGGTTAGACAGGCTCTTGTACGTGGCTCCCGCAGGATCACCATAACCAAGGAAAACCTCATGAAGCCAAGAAGGCAGAGGAACCTCTGACAGTACAAGGCTTCGGATGGATTCAAGTACTGGCTTGAAGTTGTTTTCCCTCCTGCCACGCCTTAGAAGCAGATTGACCTGGCCATACACGTCAGGCTTACCAGCCGCTGTACGCTCGGCGTCTTTGCTATAAGTATAAGGATCCAGCTTGAGCTGAATGCGACGTTTGTTGTCAAGGTTGCCGGCTCCGTCTCGAACCTGACGGCCCTTATCATCTGTGATTTGATGGACCTCGGCAGCTCGCACGGTTATCACACCGAGCCTCTCTGCCTCAGACATAGCCTCGCCTCCATTGCTAACCGACTTAGCGGGCGGTGGCTCAATCGCAAGGAGGAACACAACATCATCCTGGCGAAGAGAGTCCCACTCTCTACGAACACCGTCTCCCAGCCGGCGAACATCATATGATACCTCAGCGCGTACCATCGAGGGCTGCTCGCTTCCAACAAGAGCGGGCACAACCTCAAGAATCGCAGGTTTTGAAATTGGCATTGCCATTTTGGAAAACCCGGAAAAGTTTGTCTCGCCGGGTCGTTTTGACTCTGGTTGTAATCTTCGCAGGGCGGTTTCAATGTCTTTGCGGACTCCATAGAACGATTCACACCGATACAGGATGAGTGCCCTCCACAGAAAGTCGCCGACAGAGAGGTACTGAAGGTTTAGCTTGGGGAGGGCCATAGGATGCGAGCCGTCGTAGTTCTCCGCTTGCTGAAAGCTGCTGTCGAATAACGACTGCTCTGTGGGCGCCAAGCCCATATTTCGAGCTATCTCCTGAAATGTCTTCTTCCGTTCGAAGGTTGACAAGACTACTTCAAGAAAGAACTTACGGCTGACGGGAAGATTTAGGCTTTCAGGATACTCGGTTCGTAGACCAAGCAACGAGACTAGCTTTATAAGCTCCTCATCTGTCAAAGGTTCGAGAAGAGGCTCCAGTTCCTCCCTTTTATCGATGGAGCCATAGTTAGATAGGGCCAGTACGGTAAGCTTCTCTTTGAAATATTTCAGCGAAATACGCTGCAGTTTTGCAAGCGAAGTGCAATGCTTATCGTATGCCTGTGTCGGGCTATGCTGAACACCTGTCTGATCATCGATGGTGAAGAAAGTGTAGTGGGAGAGGAGAGCGTGGAGGTCGCGCAGAAGAGTGTTCTCTTCATCGTTGAACATTGGCGACAGACGCATGGCTGAGACCAAGTGAAGATCCTGGATCAGAGAATTGACATAACGTCTGGTCGGGAGCTGACTTTGAAGGTCAGATAGGAACTCTGTGAAGCGTTCGCAGTAAAGCACTTGATCTGATGTATTGTGAGTATAAAGAACAACTAGACGGGTATAATTCTTTCTCACCTGCTTTGCTGTTTTCTGTCCACAATAACCCCAGGAAGTCAAGGAGTAGGGTATAGAGCCATGATCGCTCGAATCGAAGTCTGGCTTTGTTGGGCTCGTCGGCAGCATCGTAGCGCTTGTGTGCGGCCTTCCAAGCCTTTCGTAGCTGAGGAAGTTGGTCAAGACTTCTCTCACGCGACTCCTCGGTCGACAGGTTATGCCAGATACCAATAGAAACAAGAGGTGCGCATTCTTTTCTGACAAAAGCGCAGTCGAGGCTTTGAAAGGCGTAGATCAAGAAGGATAGGAGCTGGGTTCGGATGGTAACGGAGAGCGTTCGGTCGAGCATCATTGACAGGAGTCGGCGAAAAAGAGAGGAAAAGTCGACCGATCTATCCTCGAAAAGACCTACAGAGCGTCAATAGCACATTCGAAATCGATACCAGTAGCCTACTTACTCCATGTTGCAAGATGTTCTCGGCGCTTCACGTTTGCGATGAGCGCAATCAACAAGACGTGGAAGTTGGAAGCTTCTTCGGTGTATGCAGGCCACAGGTAACTAGAAAAAAGATCAGTAAGAACTATGAGGTTTGGTCAGCCCGTTCGAATATTTCCGTACCTCTCCAAAGTCTGCAGACTCTCGAGGAGCAAGAGAGACCGGTACTGGAAGCCCTCGCGCTCAAGCACTTCCCATATGCTCTTCTTGAGAACATCATTCTTCACTTTGGGCTTGGCCGGCTTCTTGCCTGGCTTCAACCAATGCTTCCGCGCAAGCTGAACAAACTGATGCTCCTCCTCTTCCACCTCGGCCGGGGTCGGGCGTCCGCTGGCGACCTCGCGCTGAGGCTTACTCTGCTTCTGCGCCTTCGCGGCGCCGCTGCCCTTGAGCCGCTTCACGTTTGGCATTGTCGAAAACTCGTCACGTCATGAGCTTTCCAAGATTTTCGGGGGGGTATCTTTTGGATAGTGAGAGTGACAGCGCGAAGTGTCGCGTGATTGATGGGGGTTCGAGAAGAGGCTGAAGCTAAAAGCTTGGATCTTAGAACTCTTGATGTGACGCCGATGGATAATGGTCTTCTCTAAAATTTCAGCCTCGCAGGACCTAAGCGACGTGATGATTGGGCCAAGCCACACTTTGTGTATTTTTGAGCTTGGGATACTTTCACGTGCGCGCAGCGTCCACTGTGCCATAAGTTCCCAGTGGCTTTGGGGACTTTAAGCGATCCGGTGTGACAGTCTCAGCCTTCTCGGCCTTTAACATCCCAAACTCAACTACACAATCTTTCTACCACTCGCAACAACCTTCCACGCAACCCGTATTTCGACCGTTTTCTTTCCCTACGACATAGGCTATACGGGACTTGGATGCGAAAGGCCCACCATCGACTCCTTATTTCTTTCATGACAGCTCCGAAGACTCGCTAGGCATAACGCTCCCTAGTCGCACGATGGCGGCCTTGGATACGGTCAATCCGGTTGCCCCAGCCGTCGGAGCCTTTGCCGCCCTGTTCCAGGAGCTGCTATCTCAAGCAGAGAAAGCAAAACAAGAACACACCATTGAGCCAGCGCTGAATAAGTCCGACTTCGACGACCTGTCCGGACGAGTCTCGTCAACCGCAGACCAAGTTGCCGGTCCCAAAGGTGAAGATGGCAAGACAGCAAACGACCAGGCCAAGGGACGGCAGTATGCCATAATAGAGACCGCCGCTCGCGATATCTTCAGCAATCTCATTGTGAGGCTCGACTTTTCTTCGCGACATGCGCGCCGCGCTGACCAACCTAGGCGACGACCGCGATTGACTCTCCCGACTTCGTCAAAGTATGGAACCTACTCGATATTCTCTCACTTCTCTCCGACGATGGTCAATGCGATCCTGCTCTTTTGTTCTGGTTAGCGGAGGAGCTTCTGGACAGTCAGACTATCGCCGGATGCCGTAAGATCTTCGACTTCCTCGAATCGAGACGAGAACGAATCACAGCAAACCACTTCAAACAGAAACAGTTGATTATTCTTCGAAGCTGTAACGAGTTGTTGCGACGCCTGTCCCGTGCTGAAGATACTGCGTTCTGTGGTCGAGTATTCATCTTCATGTTCCAGAGCTTTCCACTAGGTGATAAGAGCTCCGTGAACCTACGAGGCGAATACCATGTCGAGAATGTCACCACGTATGAAACCATTACTAGCGCAGATTCAGGCATGGATGTAGATGCGCCAACAGAAGTCTCCAAAGAGCAGCAAGAGTCAAAATCAACGCCCAAACCGGCAGACACAAAGAAGACTGACCAGGATAAGCCGACATCCTTCGATGAGCTGTATCCCCTGTTCTGGTCACTTCAAGAGAACTTCAGTCAGCCTAAGAAACTGTTCGAGCCGACGAACTTGTCGTCTTTCAAAGAGAGCCTTGGGGCAACGATGAAGGCTTTCCAAAAACAATACATCAATGATCGAGGGGGGGCACGAAAGTCAGCCGAGGAGGCAAGGCGAAATTTGAAACGTAAGAGAGACACTGACGAAGATGACGAGAGTGCGGATGGGTTCAATCCCAAATACTTGACCAGCAGAGATCTTTTCGAATTAGAGGTAAGCCTAAATCTCTGCCCCCTAACCCCTACTTGCTCACCTTTTACAGATTAGCGATCTGTCTTTCCGACGGCACGTATTGGTTCAGGCTCTCATCATCATGGATTTTCTTCTTTCTCTGTCTTCTCAGTCCCGGGATAAGCTCTCTACCACTGCTTCGACGAACAAGGCTGTCATGTACATGGATCAAGTCCTTAGCGAAGAGGATGTGAGTAACTAACTTTCCAAGATTGGTCCAAGCACATCGGGCTAACTTGCACAAGACGAAATGGGTCAACGAAATGAAGAAAACTATTGCAGACTACCTTCGGCAGGGCGCTGATGGACCGTACTTCTATCGAATGGTGGAGACCGTGCTGGCTAGGGACAAGAACTGGGTTCGTTGGAAGATTGAAGGATGCCACCCCATTAAGCGGGATCCCGTCTCTCCGGCAAGCTTCGTTGAGGCAAAGACCAATGTCCAACGCATGGCTACCAGCAAAAGATTAAGAGCGGTGCCCATGGGTTCAGTCTCTCTCGACTTTCTCCGGGAAGATGATGGAGAGGCAGCCATGGAGCGGCTCAAGGCCAAGGAAAGATCCCAGATTCCCGATCTCGACAGCTTCAAGCGCAAAATCGCCGACGATGACTTCGAAATCGAAATGCCGACGAATGGCCAAACAAAGGCCGCTGCCATCGCTGGCAAGGCTAGCAAGAGCTGGAGAGCACTGCGCATCGCCGCCCGCACAAAACTTGCTGCATTCGACAAGATCGAGGATCCAGATAAGATCGGTATTGTGTTCGAAGAACTCACAGAGGTAGACGATAAGGAAGATGACGCTGAGCCTACAGCCAGCGAAGAGGACATGCCCAGTAACCGAGAACCGATCATCATCTCAGGCCCAGCAGCGGTAGGCAAGTCAACTATAGTTGACAGGCTAATGGAGGTGCACAAGGGCGTGTTTGCAACCGTGGTTCGACACACTACGCGCGAGCCCCTGGATGGTGAGGTTAGGGGCAAGACATTCCATTTTGTCAAGCAACAAGAGTTTAATCAGCTCCGTGATGGTGACCGCTTGGTAGAAGCGGGCACTCGGGACGGCGTGGACTATGGTACCAGCACAAAAGCCATCGATGCCGTTACCGAGATTGGCAAGGTTCCCATCATCGAGCTAGACCTTGAGGTAAGCAGACACCCAACCCAAGTCACGCACACTGGGGCCCCCAATGCTAACTTATATCCACCAGGCTGCGCAATACGCCAAAGACATGGATTTCCAAGCACGCTACACCCTCGTCAAACCCTCCAGCCCTGAGGTTCTCGAGCAACGCCTCAAAGCCTCAGGCAAAGACGACGCCGTCATCCAAGAGACTCTCAAGAAAATCCCCGCAGAACTAGATCCAGCCAAGGTGGACGAGCTATTCAACATAGCCATTGTCGACGACGACGTGGACGCAGCAGCCAAAGGGCTAGGAGACTACATCTATGAGAGAAATGGAGATCAGTCCTATGGCGAGGCGGGCTCGGCTGACGATGCCATGAAGGAGGATGGCGGGGACAGTAGAGAGACAAAGGAGACAAAGGAGACAAAGGAGGCTGATATGACAGATGCGTAAGATAGAGATAGTTCAGGTGAGGCGTTACTCATGTATAACTTAGGTAGGGCTGGTTTGGGACTACTGGTAATGGGCGAAGATGATACCCCCAATGACTCTGTGGCTGTAATCTACAAAAATCTTCAAAATGGAGGCGCTGGCGAAGAAGTTTTCGTATCAGATGGGGAAGCATGCGAGCAACAATGTGGGCCAGATATGTGAGAGCAGCACGGTAGAATAGAGTGGAATTTAAGTAGTATCAATCTCAGAATGAATCAAAACTAGACCGTACCGGCAGCCAAGCGCAAGCACATGGTGTACCACATTAGCCTTCCAACAAGTCTCAAATCACGAAGCAAAGCATCACACGTGAAAGACCATGGTCAACTGACGGGATTTTACTCCTCGTCAGAGTCCTCCTCCGAGTCGGCTTCGGCAAGCCAAGTCAGGAAGGGCACAGCAGCCTTACGAACCTTCTTGGAGGTGGCAAGGTCGGTGTACTTCTTGCTGGCCTTGGTGCCCCACTTGGTGACAACGTCCTCGCTGATAAGATCAAAGTGGTAATACAGCTGGAGAATCTTAACAATGGACGAATACATGTCGGGGTTTTCCGCTGCCAGAGAACTGATAAGGCGCTCAGTACCTCCAAGCAGAGCCTTCTCGTGGCGTTCCGAGGTAACAAACTGCAACGAGTTAGCATCTATAGGCAGTCATGAAAGTGTCCAGGCATGTACATACCTGCTTGAGCATGCTGGCACGCTTAGGGATCTGAGCAACAACGTTCTTGTCGAAGATGGTCTGAACAATGACAAGAACACTGCGGTGCTTGCCCTCGATGCCCAGCTCCTTTGCCTTGACATAGATCTTGATAGACTCAACCTTGTCGACACCGCCCTTCTGCTCGGCTTCGCTCTGGATCCAATCGCCAAGCTCGTCGTAGGCAGTGGGGCCACCATCACCTTCTTCATCCTCATCGTCACCAATGTTGAGCTTCTGCTTAAATTCGCCAGGGAGCGAAGCCTGACGGGCCTTGACAGCCTCCTCACTCATGTCCACGGCCCATTCATCCTCATTGACCTCGGCCTCCTGGGGAACCTCGGCAGCCTCGGCCTGGATCTTCTGAAACTCGTCGTCACTACCAACATCCTCGTCACCGTTTTCATTAGAACCGTTCTCTGATGCTTCATCACTGCCTTGGCCATTCTGACCGTTGGTGCCGTTGGCGGCATTACCGTTCTGGCGGGCCTTCTTGGCAGCCCTGCGCTCGGCCTTATCCTTCTTGCCCTTCTTGGGCTGGTTCTTGAGGATAAAACCACTGAGCTTAAGGCGAATATCAACGTCGGTACGCTGGCCACAAGCCTTGCAGTCAAGCAAGATACGATCATCCTTGATGACAACATCGGTCTCAGGGTTCTTGCATTTCTTGCAGAGAACAAACTTGTTGATGAAGCCATCGAGATGGTCCTGGAGCTTGGCAGAGTCATGGGCGCCGTTGATGATCCAACGGTCATCCTTGGGATCAATGTTGGTCTGAGCGCCAAGCTCAAAGCCGAAGAACTTGATGACATAGGCACCAGGGCGGGCGAGCGAGGCGGCAACGCTGCTCAGGTTGACGACAACGGTCTTGATGCCGTTTCCTTTGCCTTCGATCTTGGTCTGCAGACGCTCCATCTTGTAGCGATAGAAGGCGTCGCTGACATCGCGGCGGACATTGACGAGAGCCATGGTGGCGGTATTGGGTTCTGTTTAATAAAGATTGGCGGAGCGAGGCTAGTTGTAGTTGAACTCGGAGGATGACGAAGGCGTCATTAAGAGACTCGAGAGCGATGGGAAGCTAAGGGCGGGCGGAGCAAGATAGGGAATCAGTGCTCAAAACGACTTTTGATTGACATGTGGCAGACCGGATGAATTCGCGGATGCTGGAGGGCAGGCATAGACAACTCTAGTTTCTGGGGTTTCAGCCGTCGGAACTGATGTCGGGGCTACAAGGCTTTCGCGGTATGCGAAATAACTGCAGCTTGAAGAGGTGTCTGAAGACGGAGAGCTGATGTTGCTGATACATAAACAGCAGTGTGCCTTGACGGAAAATATGTGTTCGGGGGGGCCGATTCCGGGGAGGAAGCGTGCGACGATAACCGACGAGAGGGTACACTCCTAGACCAACGCGATGGTGCGAGTTGGGGCGAGAGACGGGCGAGCGAGCAAGCCGGAGAGCGGGGAGGGGGATAAGTAAAAGAGGCGCGCTGCGACCGATAGAGTCAACAGGCAAGATTTGCGAGTGAGATGCGCTTAACGCGATAGATATGCGTGTCTAGTAAGGACGATAGCCGAACGAATTTGCTGTCTCAGGAGGAGATGCAGAGTTTGTGGTGTTGTAGAGTGGAAAAGAAAAAAAAAGCGAAAGAGGAGCGAAAGAGGAGAGTTAAGAAGGAGGGAGGGGCGATGTTAGGGCCGGTCGGGAATTTGGGCAGGTTCGAGAAAGAATGGGGCAGGCGGCAAAAACGGAGCCGACAGGCAGGCAGGAACTCCCCGGCAGTAAGAGATTGACAGGTCGCCCACTGTGCTCCAGGTGTCGCCTTGCCCGTAGCGCCCGGGCGTTCCACTGTGGAACCCGTCCACGGGTACTTCACTGCACGAGCGTAGACGAGGCGCTTCCAAGGTTTCGATATTTCCGCGCACTGTAACAGCCTCATTCGAGCAAGTCGCAACGGCTGCCTGGGTCACGTTGCCAACTGTACGGAGTAACTGGTGTATCTCAACCGTGCGGCATAAGTACCTTAACAATACTGTAAGTTAAGTAGTTGCTTATGTACGTGCAAAGGCTAAGCTGAGGTGATTGGATACCAAGTAAGTACTAGTACAGGTACTATGTATAATCTTCATATATGATACTCTCAAGACACTATTACTACAACTGAGAGAAGTCTAACATTTTAACAGTATAAAAGGATTATTATCAGCTGTTGTTACATGGTATGTATAGTCCTGGGGCATGAGAAATCACGATATTGACCTATCTCATTAATGATATCCTCAAGCCAGTTGTACGAAGCACTGCACTGTTACCTCATGAAACCTCAATTACCCGCGTAGTCGTATATATATGGTTACCGTATGAAGACTTCCAGGTTGGAAGAAACTTCATACATGGTCCAAATAAATACTTGAGTTTCTCGACAAGGCTTATGACGAACCAAATATTTGTCTTGCATACGCATACAACAAGCTCCATCAGTCTTATGATGGAAATCCCTAAGCAGCACAAGCGGTAGCCCGGGGTAAATAACTACCATCATCATGTTACGTCTCCAGCCCAACATAACTCGTCGACTACTTCTTCTCGACCAGAACCTCGTCCTTGACTGGTACAAATTTGAGCAGACATCTCTTTCCGAGAGGGCGTGACGAGATGAGTTGATCATCCATGATCATAGACTCGACCTCCATCGAGGCCTCCGGCTCGGTTTCGTATTGAGAATAGACGTCACGCAGCAACGTCTTCATCTCTACTATAGCAAGGCTATCAAAGTTGGCTTTGTTAGCGCATTCCGTGTCAGACAAGCTACAACTTACTGCTTTCCAATACAACCTCTTCCTCCGCTGGAAAAGGCCCACTGGAGTCGTCTCCGATCGCCATCGCCCTCACTTCCCAGCCATCGCTCCGGGTAAAACGTGTCGGGATCGGGGAACACGTCGTCGTTGATTCGATGGACCGAGTAGGACTGGCAGCTTACCACCGTCTTCTCGGGCAGCGAGAATCCGTCAATCACACGGCCACCTTGAGGAACATAGCGAGGCAAAGACATGGGAATCGCAGGGAAGCATCGAAGACCCTCGTTCAGCACAGCATCTAGAAAGGTAAGTTTCTCCAGAGATGCGTCGGGCTCGCTCTGGAATTCCTCGCGGAGCCGACGCTGATACTTGAGTGATCGAGGTTGAGATAGTTCCCACATCAAGAAACAAAGAACGTCACCGGTCGTGTCAATACCTGCGGCCATGTGATCGAGGCATTCAGCAGCCATTTCCAGCGTATCGAGCACGCTGTTCTTGTCTTTGAGCCTGTTGAGAACAGTGAAGTCTGCCGGGTCATCTTGTTTGGCGTTCTCGATAACAAAGTTGTCGGCCAGGGGGATGGATCGAGGCTTGGCAAAACTTGCGAGAATACGTGATGCAACTTGATGAAGAGTTGGGCTGTAGTGCTGGACCAGCCGGTCTGTACTGTGGTTTTAGCCCATCCCCCTCTGGGTTCCTTACGTGAACGGACTCACTCTGTAGACTGTCGTCGGCTGCCACCTCGTGCATCATCTCCTCGTCGTCCTTGTTCTGCAGGCAATTGCTTCCGTAAGGATGGAACAGCTGGTGTGTGACACAATCACAAGCATAAGCATGCAGTGCTATCAAGGTTAGCTTTTGCAAGTGATGATTTCAACTGTCGGCTGTGAAACCAACCCCTCTGCCAACAGTTAGCTACGAAGCTCTCCTGGTGGTCAGACGTTACCTACAAATACATCGGCCGTGTTGTCTGGCGAGTTGACACAACGTTCGACAAATTTGTTAGAGCGCTCCTGTACGCCAGCTAGAGGCGCTGCCTTAATGACATTGCTGTTGGCATATCGATCACCGATCATTCTCCTTCGCTTGGCATGCTAATCACAGGGTTAGGCAAAAGTCGAAGCATAAGGCTACTATAATGGAAAACCTACATCGCCTTTGGTCAAGGTAGAGAACATTGTCCTAAACCACAGCGACACGTCAGTGATGATGGAGCACCCAAAGGCCAAGGGGAATATCCTTACTTCTTGTCATAGACTTGAAAAAGATTATAAAACTCTGTCTTATCGTAGCCACTGCCGCCGGAACCATAGATCTCTTTGAGAGCAGCAGCCGAGGTGAAGGAGACCTCATTGGGTGCAAGGCGGACGACAGGGCCGTACTTCTTGTGCAGACCGTGAATATACATGGTGCGATTAGCACCAAGCTCCTTCCATTTCAACCAGAGCGAAGTAAAGTTGGAGATGGCTGGGCCGGGGATCTTGGCCGTGGCCGAGGAGAGACGGACGACGATGTGAAGGACAAGGAGAAGGGCAGCTGCCCCAGCGATGAAAGCGGGAGACAATAGCAGCATGACGGCCGATGTACTCGGAACAGGCACGGGGGTTGGTAGAGAATAGAGAATAGAGAATAGGCTTGACTCTAATATCTCGAGGCGTCCATGATAAGTATGATTGAGTTAAGTAACTACATAGTAGTTGTTAGATACGATTCCGATACAGGACCCAGTTCCTTCGAGTGGGGGGGAGGAGGTTGCATTGCCGTTAGAGGTAAAGTCACACGCCCTTTAAACCGTGTCATTGCCTATCGGTCTTCGGTTCTCTCTGTCTTTTGACAACTTCTTATGGATACATATTGACAACCATTCAATTCTGATTGGCAAATCAACAACCTAGGCCTTGTATTTGTCGTCGCAGGTCCACGATCGCCTTACAAGTCCTGTTTTCCCTTCCCATCGCCGCCCCCTCCTCCCAACATGCTCGTGATCCAATTCAGCCCCGGGATCTGGACCGGCGCCGGGCGAGGATATTCCTTGCCGTCAATCTTGGTCCGCGGGCTGCAACTACACCACTGGCTCTCCGGGACTCCGCTGAACACTTGCTTGACGTGACTACCGCATCCACGCCATGACTTTTTGGCTATGTGCCCGTATTCCGGGACTTGATTAGACCCTCGGTGTGAAAGGTGCCGACGATGGTTTCGGACTCACAGCAAGTCGGGCACACCGCGCTGAAACACATGATAATCGTGGTGGTGTGTTATAACGGGGAGCACTGATTGCAGACACAGTGGAGGCTGTTAGACTATGGTGTTGGCAGATGGCAGGCAATTGAACATTCACAAAAGTAGAAGACAATATTGAACGTGTTGAACTCAGGCAAGAGGAGTTGATATGCGATTAATTGTTCCCCGACCCCGCCCGATTTGGTCATTTCCCGTCAGTCAGGTAGCTAGTTTGGTCGCCGACCTTGCACTCCAGTTTACCCTGTACGAAAAAGCCCGATTCACGGCGGGGAGCCTTCAAGCCATCATAATCGATGTTGCGCATTTCAACATGTGGTATTTAGTTAAGCGCAGGGTTCACTTAAGCAGACGGTGTACGTGCATGTGTTGATAACATGAAGCTTCGCTTTTTTATGCTCCTTGAGCCAAACCCACCGCAAATGATACGTGCACTTCGTCAAGCTGATACAAGAAAAAAAGCCACAGGTGTCTATAATAAGGATATCATAATATGTTGGTTGATGTGACTTTGTTATCCTTTTATTTCCCACCCAATTCCAAAGTTGTAGCATCGTGGACTGGAAATGGAAACTATGAAAGCTTGATAGATGCTTGATAGGAAAGCTTGTGGTTGCTATTCATAGAACCCGCAATGAACCAATAGAGCGTGAGAAAAAGTCACTGCTATCTATGTACCAGGGTAAGATTCCTGCGTAGCACTGTTATACAGTAAGTTAGATGCAGCGTGGAATAGCTAGCCAGGTAGCTATATGTCACAGCTATTCAAGTGTGTAAAGAAATATGTCTGCTTTAACTGGAAACTCACATGGGTACATAGTTAGATGCTGTATACTCCGTACTTCGTTCAGCAAAGCAGCCGCGTAATCTGGGCAAATATTGAACCCCTCCCACGAACGTGACCCCTTAGGCTATGGGTGCTTCCACTCTGGATGGTCAACGGCATTCAGCTTCTGGGGTTAATTACATCTTGTCCACGTGAAACATCCCGTCCATTGGTGGCTCCCCGCAAGACGTCTATCGGCACTATTTAATTAGTCAGGGATACGCATCTTGACGGGCGTTTCTTTGTTAGTTCAACGAGGCTGTGCATGCAGGGTGGACGCTACTACGCAGCTAAGTCAAGATACCATGCCCTTGGTAGAACTAAATGCTGGTATATACGTTAACTAGCAGATGAAAAAAGGTATGAGATGGCTTTGCAGATAAGGTATGTACAACGTTAACATGCCCTGGCAAAGGTGTCAAGAATAGCATGCGTGGTGCTAACTACAAGTCGTCAAGCGTTTCCGGAGCCCGGGGGCTGTGCCGTAAATAAAGCGGGCACCATGGCTCAAAGAAGGCAGGGGCTGAACAAGCAATAATCACAACTCAACATCCCATAATACTCGTACACACACACGAGTCCATTTGCACGGGTCAGCTTGATTTCAATAGTTCCGACCAAGGTATCCTAGTGCATTCGTACTGTATGCTCGGGTTTGCCCCGCCCTGGCTGGCTTGACTCCACCTTCAGCGCGGCCCGTCTTCAGCACGCATCTCAGTCCCGTCAGGGATCTTCGGCGTCCACGAGTCCAGCTGCAGCGAGCCCGGGGCGCTGAGCATCCACTAATAATAAAGGATACATCATCCGAAGCCCAGCACCTGTTGACAGCGGCTCAGCGGGCTGGTGGTGTCCTCGGCGCACCTGGCTCAGAGGCGGAGGTACCGTAACGTTAGGTACATAGCTCGATCGGTAGCTGGAAGTAGTCGTGTCCACCGGGCCCATCCCGCCTCCGATCCCAAATAACGGGCATCCATCTCTCCTCTTCCCATATCTTGCGTGTCTCTCTGATCTCTCCGTCATCAACCCTCCTGTGCGTGAATACCCCGTCGCGATCCTCTCTCATCCGCCGCCCGCAACGTCAATCGCAGGATGCCGAGCTTCGGTCGCCTCGGCAAGCACAGCAACCGGTCCTCGCAGGCAATCGCCGAGCCGCGCCCTTCGTCCAAGACGCCCGCGACGACGACGAACCTGTCTGCGACGAGCGGCAGTGCTGCGACACCTCAAGCGACAGGCCACCAGCAGTTTCAGCAGGATCAGCACCAGTACCACCAGCAGCAGCAGTTCCTAGATAAGGCCGACTCAGCCGCCCACAGCGCCCACTTCGCCCACCCGCCGCACAACGCCAGTGGCAGCGCCAATAATCCTGCCCCCTCGAGCGCAACCCCCCATTCAGCCTTGTCCTCGTCCCATAACACCGCTTTCAGCTCGAGCGAGTCTTTTGATTCACGTCCTCCGCCTCCTCCCTCGCACCACCTACAACAACAACAGCCTGGG
>JADDON010000204.1:0-122336 GCA_017140175.1 Fusarium staphyleae
CTTCCTCTCGTTTTCCACCACCCCCTTCGTCCCCGCGCTTCCCACCACCGCCACGCAGCCCTCAGCCCCATCCGCCCTTGGGAATGTCGTACTTTCCACCCTCGGATGACGAAGATGACGATAACCACAACGATCAGAGCACCATCTTTTCCAGTATTGCGGGTACGATCCGCGGCCGAGCACGGGGCTTCACCAACTTCTCGGGTCGCCACTACAACGGCGACGACAATGCAGATGACAAGGCCCAGAGCCCTATGCATCCTGTGCCTCTGACTGAGATTGCCGTTCCTCATGACAAGCCAGAAGACGAAGCCAACGCTTACTTCGGGCAGACCCGTGAGCGCGTCTTTGATCACCACGATACCGAATATCGAGGAGCATCATTCCACAGCAACCAGAGCCTTGCGCCAACACCTCCGCCGCACGGGAATCTGCAGGGGACCCGGCGCCAGTTCTCTTTCCACAATGTGTTCAAACGGCCTCATTCATCCCGATCCACTTCGCACGTTCAAGACGAACCGACCGAAGAAGAGCGTCGAGGGCTTGTGAAGGACGACAGTAACCCTGGGCCCGCATTTCTCTAGAGATAGACGGCACCTGGGGTCATTGTTGAACTAAAAATGCATTTGTATGGCGTTGTTGGCGTTGTCTTGGGTACTGTTCGTTTCGGTGCATTGGTCGCATGGCGCTTGTATAATGTCATAATCGCTCGTGGGTATGGTATAGACAGGTTGGGGGAGCGCAAGCTTGATGACTACTTGTACATACAGAGCTGCTGTGGGGGGATAGCAACACGACATGAATCAAGATTAGCTGTATTATGATATTCTACACTTTATATGAGTTGATTGTTACTACTGAACGTCGCTGGCAACTGAACCGATCAACCGTGGACTTCTTTCGACGCAAAACATGTGCGTGTATTGACATAATCTTCTCGCTTCTAACGTTAGTTGCTTGTCGACAAAATAAAACCAGCCTATAATCAAACGCCGCGCAATGCAAATAACACAAGCTACCAGCTGCTGAATCGCTTCTAAGACCAAGCATGATGAGATAAAAACCGAATGTGCGCCCCAGTAATGTAATGTCGATCCGACCTCACCAATCCACCGCCCAGCCGTTCTCCTCGAGGAACTCCTCGCATGCTTGCTTCAGCCCCAGATTCGGCCGTAGCTCGGAGGGTATCAAGGGCTCTCGGGTCAAGGGGTCGCTCGGGTGTCGGCGGAGGTGTTCCATAATTGAGGCGCGCTCGTATGACTTTCCAGTCTTTGTCTGTGAACTGTGTAAGTAGCCATACATATTGCATAGCAAGCAATGTCGGTGGTAGAACTCACGAGGACAGGATCAACCATAATCCCGAAGCTGATATCGTCAATTGCCCAGTCCGGCACCTCCCTCCTCTTCTCCGTGTCCGCCCTCGCCCTCTCGAAGATATCCTTCATCCTCTCAATCTTTGCCTCCGTCTCCTCCTCGATCTCGCTGCGCTCCATGCCATCCTCCGTCTCCATCAGCGCCGCATCCCTCTCACGCCCCAGCATGTCCAGCACCTCCCTCTCGAGGTCCTTCGTCTCTCGCGCGCGCTTGCGCTCGCGGTCGTCCCAGCGCTCCTTCTTGCATCGCAGAACAAGCGCGGTGACAGCTGCGAGGGAGCGGTCGTTTGTGGAGGCGCAGAGGGCGTGGGCACGCAGGGCGCTAGAAAGGGCGGCGTCGTAGTCGCGGAGAGCCAGCTGCGCCTGGGCGAGGTAGTAGCGGGCCTTCATGTTGTCGGGCGCGAGGCTGAGGCAGACGTCGCAGTCTGTGATGACCGAATCCCAGTAGTTGAGCTTGAGGCGGGCCATGGCGCGGTTGGTGTAGAGGGCTGGGTTCTTGGGGTCGGCGATGATGCTTGAGACCGTGTCAGATGCTGAGCTTGAGACTGCGACCGGAGGAGCTCACGCTTTGGAGTAGAGGCTGTCGGCGCCGACATAGTCACCTGACTGGAAGAACTTGTTGCCCTCCTCCTTCAACCGCAGTGATTTAGACATGATATAAAGGCCAAAGGGGTTCCTGGAGTCGTGGCGAGAGTTCTTCGGACAGCTCGGGGATAGTGCAAAAAGCAGCGCTACTAAAGAATATAAGGGAAAGAAACGATAACTACACAATGCAAGAAGGATGCTCTGCGCCAACACAATGAGGCTATTTGTCGTTTCAATATATGCAGAGAAAGAGTTGGACGTTTATCCATACGGACTCTCAATATCACTCTTACATCGCCGACTGAAACTCCAAGGGGAGAGCGACTATGATTGGATTTCTAAGCGCGGATTTCCTTGGAACGTTCGAGAAGGCGGGGTTTGCGGTGTTACTGTAGCCATCTTTATTGAACGGTAATTATATCTCATGAAACTACCCCATACGAGGGGCAGAGCTAACGTTAGTTGTAGTTCAGGCTGTAAGGATAATTATTAATGTTAAACCGTACCAATGTAAGGTCCAAGACAGTCTACTAATGCTGAAGCTGTAGAGGAACTCAACATAGTGATCAGAGAGATAAGTTAAATTAGGGCGAATTAAATTAGTTAGTTCTTAGCTAGGCAATCGATATATAACTTTAACAAGAGTTACCATAAAAACCTGCAGGCTTGAGCGGCATAGACCGTTTTGAGAGCTAATACTTGTTGACGGTAAAAGGTTGACATATTACAAGGCATTCCTCTAATACGTAGCAGAATTGAGCAACATCGAGTCGACTTGCTCTGAATTATTACCCAAGCTCTTCCTATGAAGCCTGACTATCCTGCAGAGATATATCTCGGTCACAATCATTACACGCCCTGACCCTGGCGGGAGCCGATTGCTCTATAACCTCGCTCTTACAAACCCTTTACAACTCCACCAGTCGCACAACAAGCCTCTCTTTGGGCCGCAGCGTAAATGTCGGCCCTGCGACTTCGACAGGCTTGCCCTCCCCTCCGAGGGGCTTCTCGATACGGAAGCGAAGCACAAGCTCGGCCAGGATGACCTTCATTTCCATGATGGACAGCTGCTTGCCAATGCACATGCGTGGCCCGTTGTGAAAGGTCTCGAACGCGTAGGCGCTTGCTGCATCGCCTGTGAGGTTGTCCCAGCGATCCGGGTCAAAGTACCGCGCAGTCGGGCCCCAGACCGAGGGGTGCGTGTTCATGACGGCGGGTGAGAGCTGGATCACGGTTCCCTTGGGGATCATGATGCCGGCAATGTCGATGTCCTGCGTGGCCTGGCGAGGTGCCATGGCAACTGTTTGTCCTCTTGTTAGCGATCAACTCGCTCTTTGATGGAGCTGCTGGCTACTTACCGGCGCAGTAGAGGCGCAAGATTTCTCGCACAAAGTTGTGGAGGTATGGCAGCTTTTCAATATCGTTGAAGTCAGGTGTGGAGCTGGTGCGGTACAGGTTTGTGACTTCGTCTCGCAGCCGCTGTTGGTGTTTAGGCCAGCGTGAGAGCTCGTGCAAAGCCCAGATGATGGAGCAAGCTGTGGTGTCGTGTCCTATGGCAGCAAGGTCAGTTTCTATGGGAGGTGCCTGGAAGCACTCTTACTCACCAAGGACCAGGAGATTCAAGATCTATAATTATTAAGTTAGTATACATCTCCGCCTTGGGTTGTTTTGAGAACTTACATATTCGACCACAGTTCTATCATCCCACGAGGGGTCAGAGTAATCGAGCATGCATTGAAGAGCATCCGGTTCTTCGTCCTTCTCTTCTTGGCCCTTCTCCTGTGATCTGCGTCTAATAGCAATGAGGCCAACAATGAATTCTCGAACCTGGGCACAGCTCTGGGTGAATTCACGGCACTCCTGAATAGGTAGGAATTGTCGGATAGGGAAGATCGAGTTGAGGTAATTGACAATGTGTCCAGTCATAGACGGCTGCATCGTCTTGGTGAAGGCTTCGAATAAAGGGGACTGGTTGGATTCAAGATGGTTGAGATCGAGACCAAAGGTTTCAATGCCGATCACGTCGAGGACCGTCTTCCAAATCTTGGTCTCCACTGGGACTGGTGTTAGACTGGGAGAGGAGGCGGACAGACACGAACGACTACTCTACCTTCGACATTACCGGTGCTATCCCGTTGTTCAGAGAGAACATCGGCCAGCTGTTTTGCCTTGTTCTGCACGACAGGAAAGAAAGCTCGGAGGCGATGAGTAGAAAAGGGGCCTATTCGGATAAGTGACTATGTTCCAGATTTACATGCAAACTAGGGCCACTCACGACTAACAGCAGCTCGACGGAGCCGATGAAGCTTGCCCTCGACAAAGGGGAGACCGTCTCCAATGAGCTCATGGGCAAACTTCCTCGCAAATCGCGGCTTGACAAAGAAAGCACTCTTGGTCTGCAGAACCTCCTTGTACGCCTCGATGCTGTTCACAAAGAGAGTCTCCGAGTTGGCAAAATTTAGGTATCGGATCAGGGGCGCCTCGGGGAACTGTCGAGACCATTCACAAAAGAGTTCAGGAAACCAGGGCACACGAAGAAACTTGGGGCTCTGGCCAAGAAAGAAGGCATTGTCCTGATGATTCGGATCAGCACGGGTCGACATGGACATGGAACGGCGGCGATGCGTACGGTTGGCCCAGGAAGATGACGCAGCGGAGAGACGTGGAAAGGATACAGGAAGATGTTGAACACAGCGAAGCTCATGGCGAGAAGCCCCAAAAGAGCCAGAGCCGTGAAGCAAGCCGGCATCGAGAACGAGAGGCTCGACAAGAGACTCATCCTGACGGTCTCGTCGACAAGAAAGGAGCAATCGAAGAGGGGGTAGTGATTGTATGTATGTCCAATCAAAAGAAGGTCAGAGAACCAAAAGAAAGACTGAGATGATGGTTCTTGGAAAGATGATATCGAACAGCAAGAAGTGTGAAGTTTTCTCCTACTACTGGGGTTACGACAATGCCCGTGCCGGCTTGCGGGTGGCATTCACCTGTCAACGGACCGGCAGGCATTTTGTAACTCGGGGGACTCTGCACTTCCGCTACATTCACTGCTGGGCTAATGGACATCTAGATTCTGTGGAGACGGGTTCAAGACGTGGCACTGCTCAGAACTGTTGCGAGGTGCTTACCAAGGGGAGAGGTGGACAAGGATGGTATCTCGCCTCATTGTTCTCTTGAGTGGTGGTTATGTCTAGAATTGGAACATCGGTCTTTCGAGGTCAAACATCACAATAAAGCCTCCAGAAGTCTCTTCTGTCACATCAAAGACATGTCCGTTGTGGCTGTCACTCAGCAAGTGTGCTTTCAGCTTGCTGCAGGGGCTTGTAGGCTTAAGCAGCTTGACAAGCAAGTGCTCGCATAAACTCTGCCTTATTTCAAGATATGGACGGGAATAAACCACAGGGATCAAGGATGTGACTTGAGTGAACTAGCATGGCTGATCAACCGTGTCCGTTGGGCTGAGATCTGGAGATGCATCCATGAGGCATGGTGCATAAATAGGACCATTGTCTCTTATACAACCGTTATGTATCAGGCGGTTGTATCTCACCAGATACGAGATGGGCGTACCAGATCATGGCGCGGTTTATATGGCATTACCATCGTGGATCATATTCCGTGGCAGTGTATATAATGATTATACATCCCCTCCAGTCACTCGGTTTCAGGCCTCGTGTCGATGAACTCACCTCTCCAGGCCCATAGGTTCGAAGCAAATGTATATCTGAAACGATGCAAGGGCATTATGCTTGTCACACCCGCCTTAGGGGACACGCAAAGCTTGACTTGTCACTTATTCCCCACGCGAAAGGCAACCATTTTATGATTGCTATCCCAGCATCCGGGGAGCCTTGACTTCGGTGTTGTGGCTGTGGATCCTTTGTTTCGAAACGATCAGAGGCAAGGATTGTACATATTCTGAGACGGAACAGCTCATGCATGATGGGTTGGGATAAATACAACGCCATGTACTTTGTTTGAGGCTTGGGTTTCTGTAGTACAGAGAGCACATAATAGAGCCATATCTTTGTAGGGCATCTTTGTTGGGTGTGTCCTTTAACACCGAATCTCAGACGTCTTGGTAATATCAAGTATAACACTTTGCTACGCCTTTGATAAGAGAGGAGTGATTCTATGTTTGGTGAAATCAGAGCTGTCTGAGATGGCGTGTCTGACCGAGAGTACTTTCTTCTTTGATGATGCTTAGCACAAACCAATGCCATCATTCGTATCCAAAGATAGAAGAACTTTCCTACTCCAACCATTCAACAATCTTAGCAATGGCCTGCTGTCCCTCCCATATGGGCAGCACCGGCCAAACATGCACCATGCCCGCGCCAACCACGAGTTCAACCTCGGTGCCCGCCTCCTTGGCCATAGCAGCCATCTCCTTGGTATCCGGCGTCAACAGGTCCAGCTCGGCCGCAAACAGCAGCATGGGTGGGAGCCGCATGTCGCCGTATTTGGGGCTCACGCGTGGGTGCTGGGTGTCCATCTCGGGGCAGATGAGGCGCGTGATCTCGGCAATACCTGGGGCGTCCAGCCAGGGGTCCTTGAGGGCGGCCGTGTGAAGCTCTGGGTTCGTGAGGCTCGAGTCCGTGCAGGGTGTGATGGGCACGATGCGCTGGGCGGTCCGTCGCCCGGCGAGACGGGCCTGCTGCGTCAGGACGAGGGTCATGGTGCCCCCGGCCGAGTCGCCCATGACCCAGAAGGGCGTCGGATCCTCAGCCGCAGCGAGTTCGTCGTGAAGCGGCTGCACGACATCGTACATGTTCATGAGGGGCGTTTCTGGGCCGAGGGGATACAGAGGCACTGTGAATACAGCGTTCAGTCGTTGGGCGAGCTGGGCGACGAACTCCCAGTGCTCGGGGGTCATGTCAAAGACGAAGCCGCCTCCGTGGAGATAGAGCACGCGTGCCCGTGGAGGAGTATCTGACTTGTATGTGACAGTGTAGACGGTGTATCCCGACCTCTGGGTCTCCTCAATAGTGAGTTGCTCGTAGAGGTGCCTTGGAGGAGCTGGATTGACTGTCTGCCGTTGCTTGCTGATCTGGTTGCGGACCCCTTCAGCGGATTGCCATGTGCCCTTGAACCTCCACCAGACGACCCAGGGAATGAGACGACCTTTGATGCTGACCATGGTGGGCCTCGATTTGGCGATGGTATTGTGAGGGTTGAATAGTTAAGTACGGAGTACGGAGTATAGTAACATATAACACAACGGAACGCCTGCCAAGCCACCTCTGCGTCCCCCGCTCTTCTGTCCAATCTTCCTGCCCGTCCTTACGACATCATCCAATCCGACAGCCCCCAGCATATCTCTTCCAAATCATAGACTTCTATACTCCTAATCCTATTTATTCTCATCACCCTCAACATGGACGGTCCAGGAAAACGGACTGATAAGAGCCCCCCTACCGTAACATCATACCAAGATCTGACCATCATTGAAGCATGGGATACTGAGGCAAACCAGCCAAAGTATGTTACTTTTTACCTAGTTACTCCTGATGAGGAGGTGTTTTTTGGCCAGTCGACGAAGAACAAGAGGGAGCTGAGTTTTGCAGAATTCACTGCGGCTTTGCAACATGTCGAGGATGAAGACATCTACCCTAGAATACCGAAGGACGTCACCTTGAAGATCGCGCCAGACAACCTCGACAATAATTCGGTATACACCAAGAGACCAGGTCTGAACAATTACGAGACTATGAAGGGAACCGATTTCATTCCAACAGAACTTTTGGCTGAGACGCTCACCATGGAACGTATATCTCAAACCCCACATCCTAATATTGTCGGATACCATGGCTGTCGTGTGAGACGTGGACGCATTACATCAATAGTCCTAGAAAGGCTGGATCAAACCCTGCAGCAATACTCAACTACACCTGCATTTGAGAAGCTAGACAAACTGGGGTTTCTCGAGGCGCTCGAGCCCGCGGTGGACTACGTGCACTCACTGGGCCTGGCTCACAACGACATCAACCCATATAACATCATGGTCAAGGATGGAATGCCAGTCTTGATTGATTTCGGGTCATGCCAAGCTGTAGGAAAACGAATTCAGTCACTGGGAACCCCAGGGTGGTATGAAGAACTTTCATTTACTTCCGAGAAGAAACACGACATATACTCTCTCAACAAACTCCGAGAGTGGATTCAAGATCCGGAATGAGGTACACGCAATTGGGGGGCTTTGTATTGTATCGTCAACGGGTCGAGGCTCGGGCCGTGAAGGGTCTGTAGGGTTTCAGATCGGGCTATCTCCATCTTTGCTATGATGCAGTTTCACGGGAAAAGTGCTGGGAGTCGACACAATTGGACTTCTCTTTTTTTTTGCTTTTCTATTTGGCTTTACGATCCTCGAGGGGTTCCTCGAGGGGTCGTATATATCAACTTATAAAAGAATGGATTTATAAAGATTGCGATACTTAGCTAATGAAACTGGTCTAATACTTGGTTTATATTGATACTACGGGGTATTTGTTGGTGGCTCAATGTTTGGTTTCCTTTCAGAACTTAAAGCTTCCTATAACTATGCCTGACAGCATGTTAATATATGTCTTATTGAAGAGTAGTCTTTTCGTAATTAGTTAGTTACTCACCTTACCAGGCCAGGATCCTTCGAGGATAGGTAACGTCAGCATCGACGCAAGATAAACGACCCATTGGCCAATATCTATCGCGCAATCAAGCATCATCACTCATTGTCGAATTGGCGATGTTGCAATCAATCGGGGTGAATTAGCATGACCTTTGCCAGGCTGCCGAGACAGTAGGAAGAATATCATCAGATCATATCCAGCTCGAGGATATGCACGTTAGATGTCTCCGCCCGTCACAAGGACCTTGACAGCGTCGTACCCGGAAACCCGGGGTTCTCAAGGCTCGCTGCTTTTGTAAGCGGGAACAAGACGCAAGCGTGGTAAAGGTGCCTGCGTAGACAGCAAGAATAACCTAACTAGCTAACTACGAACCGTAACCAACCCTCTTGTCTCAAGATGCGACAGGTCAGGAACCAAGCGTGGGGATGCAGGCGTGACTGAGTCTGATGGTTGTCTCCTTGTCCAAGTAGAAGTGATCATCAACAGAGTCGACGCAATCGGGGCCTGCATTGGGACGCATGCGGGGTCTAACTTAGTTGTGTATATTTTCCTTTCTTTTTCTACCTGGAGCAACGGATGGATAAGGTGAAAGCTGGCGAGGCACGCTGACCCCCCTCCACAACTTATTGATCCTTCAATGCCTCCTCCGCATTCTGCAACTCCAAAATAGTGCAAGCCTAGCCGAGCCCTCCTTTCACCTCGCGGCTATCGTTGCTGTGATCTAGTTACATAAGTTAAAAGCGGCATCGAGAACCCCCCTCAGCCTATCGTAACCCTGCCATTATAATACCATTGCCCTTCTCCGGACTCCGGCTTTTACCGACAAACTCGGGGGCCCCGCCGCCCCGAGAGTTCAAACCTTGGGGTTCGTCGACGAAGCCAAGAGCCAACCCACGGAGGAGCCGTCCGGGCTTGGAAAACTCCACACACTCATCTTTCTTATCTTCCATCATAACCCCGCGGGCACAAATCTAACTAGTTAAGTTAGTTCTAACATACATCTACGTCAGAGACCTCGTTGTGCCACAAACGAAAACACAGCTCAACCCGCAAACTCGGGACTGGATCCCTCCTTTTATATCGCTGCTGGTTCTTCAGCGTCATCCCATCGGCTCGTCTCCCGTATCGCTTGCGACTCGCTCCTGATTTGTCCAAAGCCGACTCGGACCGTCGCACCTCGGCACTACAAGCGACTGTGCATCACCACCCACAGACCGCTTGATAAACTACATCACATACGCCTTTCGTCGAGCCACGATGCCTTCACAACGCCCTTACTTCCTCTCGTCCTTCCTCGCCGCCTTTCGCCCTCAAGGTCCCTCCATCTCCACATCCTCCCACCAACAACCAAATAAACACGCCCGCGATACACCATCGGCTGCCGTTGCCGCTGCCGCCGCATCTTCCTCCTCTTCCTCATCATCTACCGCAGCAGCAGCAGCCGCCTCGACCTCACATCACCATCACCACCACCAACAACCCGCCTCCTCTAGCGTCGCAATCCGCTCCCCGCGCAACGCCGCATCCTCGTCGTCTCCTGCCAACGGTGCCGCCATCCCCATCCCTGGATCCTCGGGGCGCAGAGGCAGTGATAGCAGTAGCGAGGGCTTTCGTGACGTGATAGGCGCTGACAAGTGGTACATTGGTGGCCGCACGCCTGGCGGTGAAGAGAAGTTCTTTAAGCTCGGTGTCATCCGGCGCGTGCGCAGCAACGATGGACTGAGTCTGGATCGCTTGAGCTTATAGGCTTATAAACATGCCAACTCGAATCACGAACTGTTATGCTTGATGTGTTTACATGGCATTTGAGATGTCAGGGACATGGGTATCAGCCACTACACGGACGCGCCCTCTACGGTACATAGAGCATCAGGGCTACTCCATGTATGGAATGGGGAATTTCAACCCCAACGAACTTGCGATGAAATGGGTCACCAAATTAGGTCTTGGATTCTGGGCCATGGGTACGGCGTTTAGTGTTGCAGTTTTACGCAGAAACACATATGGATTTCCCATAAACACTTTGGGTCACAAGCCTCTGAATGACCAAAAAGAAAAATGTCTATTGCGAGTCCTCTTGCTTGCCAGGCTTTCGTCCAATCCAGGCTGACTACCACATGAAGCGCTGCAGTCGACCCCCATCAAGCAGCGTCCCATCCTCGGCTTTCCACAGGTAAGGCTTGGAGAGAAAGATATATCCGGTAACCATGTTAATGGCAATGTACCATGCCGTCTCCAATATCAAGCGGAGATCATAGCGTCGAAGGAACCTAACCGCTGGCTCCAAGCTTGGGTACTGCGACAAGACTCCTTCTTCATGGTCCCGGAGTCGCCATGCTGGGACAAGCAGTCTCCACATCACCCACGGAATGATAAAGTACCGTGGCTCTACCAACGGAGCCGTCATGAGTGATAGTGTCGTGGCCACCAGAAAAACGAGACCCGTGGATGTCGAGGCTGATTCAGCAGAAGCCAACAAGGGATACTGCCCCATAGCATTGATCTGTTTCTGCCGCTCAGCTTCCTCCACCTCAGGAGAGGCCTCTTCCACAACGGCAAGAACCCTGGCTTCACTCTGCTGCCTTGAGCCCCCACCGTTGTTCCTGAAGGGATGACTCAGGAAAGAAGCCTGGCGGATTCTATTGTAGGGCACCGAGCAGGCGTCTCCGTAGCCGGCAATCGCGCTCCACGTCATCCAGCGGGCCAGCGTGTAGGGAACGATGAGGGCGTACCGGATCCAATTTGCGCGGCGAATGGTGTATCGGAAAACGTAGAACATGTAGTGGCGGTTGTCAGCGAGAGTAAACGGGTGGATGATGGTGTTGTAGCGAACCACAGCTACAGAAAGCAGAATGGTCGTGGCGAGGTAGAGGACCCAAATGACCTTTGAGTTGAAGATGGCAGCAATGATCTTCAACGGAGCTGACAGGTCTTGTGCAGATGCATTTGTTGTCGACCTTTCCGTGGTATCATCCTCAGGGGCACTCTGATGGCTTTTCCGTAACCTGCTTCCCCCGGACGAGCCAGCTTGTTTGACTGCGTCAGAGTCTGCCCCCTTGGCTGTCTTGAACATTGGCATCAAGTCGAAGATAGAGGAAAACGCATAAGGCAAAACAAGAGGTAGAGAGAAAAAGGCAAAGAATGGCCAGATGTAGAGCATCTGTGGCAGATGGATAGTGGCGACGTGGTTGGATTTGTCTCCTACTCTGGGTCAGTTTGGGCAGATGGAGAGCCGCGTGAGAACTCACCAAGAACAACGCCGCCATTCCAGACGACAAAGGTTCCAAACGAACCCAGTACTGTAACGTATGGCCATATCTGTCTGATAACGCGGATCGGGTTGCAGAGCGCTGCAATGCCCAGACTTAGGACGCAGAAGAACATGTCTGATACCTTATTAGCTCACTATCACAAGTCGCTGAGAAAACTCGGCTCACCATCTGGCCAGCACATGTGAAGTGGTGGGTCATGGACATTTCCAAGGGAGTATCTCCTAGCATAGTACTTGACTTGCTCGACAAGGGTCGACACGAATGGCCGATCACTCCGCTCCGGCCGTAATGTCTTGATTACATGGATAGCCTCCAGCCCTCCAAAGTAGACAACCACCCAGAATACGTTAGTCTGACGGAAGAAGAGTGTGAGAAGCCCGAGACTAATTGTCAAAAGATCACTCAATAATGAGCTTCGATCTCGTCCGAGACGCCTCAGGTGGTTCAAGTACGCTACCAAGACGGCTGCAGTAGATGCCACGTCGGTATAGTACAAACCAGAGAAGAAGAACAGAAGTGGGAAAAGGCCAATGTTGAACGCTGTATGAAGCGTATACTGGGAGTGAACATTCAGTCTCGCTGAGGAGTGCGCCTCATAAAAACGAGCCTCAATCTGGTGGCGGCACTGCAGGGCTAAGTAGGCCAGAATCATCAAGGCGATGGCATTGGCAGCTCGGAGACTGCTAGCATCGCATACATAGCCACCTAAAGAACCCTCTGGGTGGACTAATCCAGGGACTAAGAGAGAGACAAGATAGCTGAGCATTTGTCAGTGAAGCTGAGATATAAGACTTTGATGTACAATGAGACTTACAGTCCGGGAGGTGTCGTAATCTTGTCATCCCACTCGCGAAACCGGCCTTCGCAGTATTTCTGCGCCTGGGGGATATGAAAGACTTCATCCTAATCATATATCAGCAGTTATCAAGTGGTATGCTGATAATACTGTCCACAAGGGGCTTACCAGATACGGTTCGGGGACGACCGCTGAGACTATATACAGCCAGGAGAAACATGCGGCAGCCAGCGAGAACGGGAAAAGAACAGCTAGACGCGGAGAAGAAATTTGCTTGGACTTCAGAAGCCAAAACAAAAAGGGAAGAATAACAAGCCCGCTTGATGCTGTCCAGAATGAGAGTGAGGACGAGTTGCCGGCTTGCTGGTGCGAATCCATATTGACAGGTGTTCAACAGGATGATCCGCAAGATACCATATATATAAATCAGTATGTAAGTGAGTGACAGTTGCTCATGGCTTTGGACGTGGGAAATGGCCCTTTCAAGTTGTGAATGATAAAACGAGAAGGTATATTCTCAGCAAAAGCCTGGATTGACTTAAGATTAGGAGTTGAGTTGTCGATGTGAATGGGACAGTGCTTGGCAAATATTACACTGTGGTCAACTCTGGGCCCAGCAAATAAGTCATCAATTGAACACACATCGAGGCAGTTGCTTCAGGCATTCAATTGCTTGATATTCACACCATTATTTCAACATGATGTAGTGGCATTTATCAAAAGAGACATCTCAATAACTAGTTAATGTTAGACTATACAAGTCTTTGAGTCAAGAGAGCAACCGAGGTAACCAACAACCCTCGAGCCAATCAGAGCCTGTACATTTCACACCAAGTTCTCATACTTCAAGGTCAGCTCCGAACACGTCTATTTGGAATATCTTGTACAAAGCAGAGCCGCCCACGTAAAGGCGGGCACTGAATAATGTCTATCGCGCGAAGTCCACCATTTGATTTAGAAGGGCTGAATCCAAGAGTTAGCAAGGCACTGCCAATGTGGCTCATGACGAGGACTCACGTTGTCGGCGGGGTGGACCTCCTTGGTGAAGTAACCACCGAGGAAAGGGATCTTCTGTTAAGAGAATCAGCGCTGCACTCATGGTATCCCATCGAGTAGTCTGTCATACCTGGAGGATGTCGCGCTGCACACGAGGGATGCCGTTGGCGAAGAGGAGAACTCCGACCGCGGCGGGAGCGCCGTACATGGCCAGACGGGTGCCGCTGTAACATCTTGGTCAGCATATATGTTGTAGTGAACCAATCCAACGCTGCAACGCGATTGCCAGGTCCAACACCCCGTCCTAAGCCCTAGCCTCTGCTAATTGCCCGAACTAAACGGTCGGTCGTCTCAGTCGTGAGAGCTTATCTAGAATCCTCGAAGGAACGGAGGAACGGAGCAATTTGTAGAGACAGCTCGGTTGCGTTTGGAAGGATCGTTTCGCGCTGGATACTCACATTCTGGTGGCAGACTGAATGGTGAAACCGGCCAAGTTGGGCTGCGCCTGGTACCTGTTCAAGATCGTTAGTTGTTGCCCATGCCATCTTGATCCCCAATTTCGAATGCCGCATCTGGTTCGCATATCGTATAGATGTTCCGAGTCGACGTATCTATTCGGCTGAGAGGATGAGGACGTACTTGGGACCGTAGGCGCTCTTGAACTCGGCCATGCGGATGGGAGTCTATCGAGAATTAGGTCAGCACCTCCTAATAAGGAGCCTAGAAGCCATTGAGGACAACAGTTGGCACTGCATGACAGCTCGGCCGTAAGTTGGGACATACGTAGGAAACCATCTTGAGTCGTAGGGCGGTAGAAGCCTTGTGCGTCGTTCAATTGCTCGTCGATTGCGTCGTAAAAGAATGGCCGTGATTGCGCGAGTTTGTCGGACGGGAAAGACCGGATCTGTTTTGCCTCAGGCCAAAGGAGCGATGCTCTGAGTGGACCGACCAATCAGATAATGTTTATGGGGCCCACTTGACACCTGAGCTTCAGCAGCCTCGTCTTTATTTAGCATTGTTCCTCTTCATTCAATGCTTATCTAGCCTGGAGGTTTCTCCCCGCCAGTGAATTCAGAATGGACGCGTATATCGACAGTCGTTTTGAGCGGCTGGAGAAGGCGCTCGCCAGCTTGATTGACTCGGTCACGAAATATCATCCATCTACACCGCAAGCTAAAGAACTTGGGATAGCGGACAATGAGCTGAGCAAAGGCTTGGAACAAGGTAATTATCCATCATATCCTATTTCTTAGGCTGACCACTTACATGCTTATAGTGCAAACTCATCAGAGCAACTACCTACGGATACAGCAACTGCGCGAGTCATCAACAGCCCTCGACACTCAAATCCGCGAAACCCTTTCCAGTCTCGCGACCACCCGCAAGGACATCGTCACGACGCACACGACGACCTCTCTCGCTGGGCCTAACTACCCCATCGCCTACGAAGAACTCCTCAATTATGCTCGCCGTATCAGCAAGACGACCATGCCGCCCGCCGGCACCATCAAGGCTGTCTCACCAACCCCGGATGGCCAGACGCCCGCTCCCGATTCCCAGGCCTTGACGCCCTCGGCACCCCCGTCGTCTCAAGTACAGAGCCCAGCAGTGATAAATGGCACACCACAAGTGTCTCAGGAAAATGCGACGCAGCAGACCGTCATGTCCGCCAACACCAACCTCCCCGAGGGCTGGTCGCAGTACCTCAACCCCCTGTCCGGCCAGCTCTTCTTCCCCTGGCCCCAGGAGGACAAGATCCGCGCTGGATCTCTGGCTTCCAACCAAGTCCTCATGGAACAGGGCATCGACCCCAAGGGCTACGACCCCGCCGAGGAGGAAGAGCGCAAGCGTCGCGAGGAAGAGGAGCGCAAGCAAAAGGAAGAGGAGGAACGTCTGGCTCAGGAAGAACGCGATAGGAAGATGCGCGAGGAGCGTGAGCGCCTCCGCGTTGAGCGCGAACGCCAAAGGGAAAAGGAGCAAGAGGCCTGGCGGCGCGCCAGTCTCATCAGCGGCCCGTCTGGCGAAAGCAAGGCTGCCGCTGGGCCGCCGCAACAGAAGGCGCAATTTCAGTTTACGAACCTGGATGACCTGGATGATGATGACGATGACGACGATTGATGTGGAACAGGCAAGGCGTAAAGGCCTTAGGTCTATAGAAACTCGAACAATAATGAGATGTCCTCCCTCTCTCATCAGTAACCAATGCGGCTCAGCTGTGTCCTGGGGCTTCCTCCCGAAACCTTTTCGCCCGTCTAAATGAAACAAGTCTGCTTCGCACACCAGAAGCTGATATGAATAAAACAGTCCCCCCCTGCCATTACCCCAGCTTGCCTTCGCTGCGACCATGAGCGTGCGCGGCTTGTGAGTAAATCGCAAATGCTCAGACGCTGGTCTTACACGTATTGTTACAGACGTCACATTCGTCCCCTTTTCATAAAGTTTCCTTCGTTGCTGAGTCCAGTTCAGAGCGATTGCTTTGTCGCTACAGGTACAACTTCTCAGTCGATCTTGATAGAGGCGTAGATCTTACGGACAAACCACCAACTTGCAAAGTAGCCAATGGAGCCTGTAAATTCGTGTCAGATAGACCTTGTAAGAGCTTGAGTTGAGTGACTTACCAGCAAGGATGAAGAAGAGGAAAGATATAAGCGCACTGTAGCCAATGTAGAGAACAACACCAGCCAGGCTAGCCAGCTTGACCTTGGTGACAAGGTATAGCAGACAGTTGAGGAAGATGTATCCGCCGCTCATGCCGGCAGCGAGGAAAGACCTCCACTGCCAGTTGTAGTTTTCAGAGCACAGCAAGAAGTAAACCATTAGGATGGTGACGGCTGCGCAGACAACGATCATAAGACCGTAGCAGAGGAAAAGGAAACCAAACATGTAGTAGATCCTGCTGAACCAGATGGAGCTCATGATGAAGTAGAGCTCAACAAAGATGGCACCGAAAGGAAGGAGACCAACAATGAGCATGCTGGGGATGGGCTTGAGGTAGGTGGTGACAGGAGGGATCTGTCGGGGAATCTGGTTTGTGCGAACAGGGGGCTCGAACTGAGGAGCACGGAAGCCAAGCCAGGATCCGGCAACCGACAAAGGGATGGAGATGATGAACCAGATGGCGATGATGACAAGCATAGTCGTGAAGGGAACCGCGCCCGATGACTGCTTAGCCCAAAGGAAGAGGTCCAAGAGGAAGAAGCAGGAGAAAACAATGCCAGGAACCAGAAGAGGAGTCAGCGCGATGTTCAACTTCCAGTTCTCGCCCTGCCAGGCCTTGTATGTCCGGGCAGAAACATAGCCACCGACGAAGCCAAGAACAGTGTAGAGGAGAATCATGATGGTGCCGAGGGATCCACGATTCGAGGGAGACAAGAAACCTAGGAGGGCGAAAATAATGGTGCACCCAGTCATGCAAAAGAGCTGAACGCCGTTGCCGGCGAATACGGACAGGAGAAGAGGGCGCGAAGGGCTCCGGAAGACATCTCCGTGGACAAGCTTCCAGCCTGAATCCTCTTGCACGCCGTCCTCGACAACTGAGGTACCACCAAAATCATCTAGGTCGATCTGATCAAGTCGGTTGTAGCGGGCAATGTCCTTCTTGAGGGCTCGAACAAGAATGGACATGACGGTGAGAACGAGGATGACGACAATGATGGCAGTGTCGATAAGCCAGAACCAGTGGATCTTGGGGTCAAAGACGTGCAGGTACTTGTCCCATCGAGTAGCCCAGGCGGTTTCGGACTTGCGCCAGTAAACACTGTAACTGAACTTGACCGTCTTCTCCTTGCTCTTCTCGGGATCGAAGACGATGCGGTTGTGGTCACCACAGTCTGCCTCGCCGCCCTTGTAATCCTTGGAGTCGGGCTGTACAACAACGCCAACGACACGTCGTTGGTTGGCGTCACCATTGACCTCGTGGTACTCGATCCAAATTTCATAGTGGTTGTTGAAGAATATCTTCTCATCCTCGCTTTCCTGTCCCAGCAAGAAGCCGGAGCTGTAAAAGGTTGTGCCAGTAAGCTGGTCCTGAATCTGTTGCCCTGCGGGTAGCCCATCCACCAGCCAGTTCAAGCTGTAGCCACGCTCAATTGAGCTCTTGACGAACTTGATGGCCTTCTCGTTGTATTTCACCTCGCAAAGCGACTTGCACGTCTCGTTCTGACCCATGGCGAGCTCGAAGGGAGAGGTCATGATGCGGTCTCCGAACAGAATACTGCCCAGGCTCTCCGACACATATTCAGGTCCATCCTTGGGCTTGCAGAACTGGAACGCGGGGTGGTAGTAGTCGAAGGAGACGACCGAGTGCACACGGGCATCCTGAGGAGAGGGAATAGGCTTGATGCTATTCACGTAAAGCGGAACCTTATCTCCATCTTTGTATGTGGACGGGGCAACGCCGGGGAGGTAGAAGGCCGAGACCAGCTGAGGAACAGCTAAAAGAGAAGTAAGAAGCGCCGTCGAAGGCGCAAAGTCTCGAAGATGCATGTTGAAAGCTAGACCATGTAGAAATCGGGGGACGGCGATGGAAAAAGCGTTGCGAAAGGGAGAGGTTGAAGCTGTAAGCTCGAGCTGTTAAGCTGACGACGACGAATGCGCGTTCCGAGATGTCCGAGGTAGCAAGGCAACAGAATTCGAGAAAAAGCTGCCTTTTCAACAGTTGGTTCGGGGACCCTCGATTGGACTTGTTGGTCGCTGATACGAAGGTTCTGGTGGTGAATCAAGCCAGCAAGAGAGCTGCGAGAGTCAGACCAATTCAGGAGCTCCAAGGCCACTTGGACGTAGGGTCCTATTATCTGGTCAAGTTACAAGCAGACATGCTGGCTTAGTCAGGGATGAAGCCCCGGAATATTCCTGTTCCGGGACAGCGATCTACACGACGTGTGGCGCAGACAGCCGCGTTATGCCAAGAGAGGGTAAGTGGCTTGTGTGACAGGAATGCCTGTCATTTGTGGACCTTTTGCAGAGACAGCCCCGCTAAAAAGTTGAAGCAAAGCCGAAACTTTTTTGACTGTGGGACATCGAACTTGGAGTCTGAAGATTTACCATCTCAGACAACTATCGAACAATGGCGGCCCCTACAACATTACCAGCGCTGCTGACTTCTTTGACGCAGTCGCTCTCTTCGGCGCTCGATGTCACACCTAAACTCGCCGCCATTGAACACCAAAAGGATGGCATTTCTCTACTCGACGTCAAAAACGAGCTACTGCTCTCCTACCTACAGAATCTCGTCTTCCTAATCCTCCTCAAGCTGCGCAACGCAAAGACCGACTCTGAAAACGCGGACGAAGATGATTCCGAGCTAGACGAATCGGTGCGATCAAAACTGGTGGAGCTCCGTCTCTACCTTGAGAGAGGAGCTCGGCCCTTGGAGGAAAAACTGCGGTTCTCCATCGATCGATTCCTTCGAACAGCAGACGATGCAGAGCGGGAAAAGAAAGCAAGAGAGATGAGGTCAAAAGAACCGGAATCCGAAGACGAAGACAGCGACGACGAGGAGATTTCCCACAAGCCTGGTGACCTGACAGCGGCGCCCAAATTCGGAAAACTGGTCGACGATGTTGCCGCTCGAGCTTCGCGGGGCGATGAAGGAGCAGCAGGTGTCTATCGCCCTCCTAAAAGAGACAAGCAGGTTATGGACGCACCTCAGCGTCGCGAACGAGAACGCCGTCCGAACAAGTCCCACACCATGGACGAATTTGTTGCATCCGAGCTGTCTGCCGCGCCTCTGGCCGAGCCCAGCATTGGTACCACGATTGTCCAGGGCGGCCGCAAGATGAAGACGGATGCCCAGCGAAAGGAGGAGGCAGAACGTCGAGACTACGAAGAGATGAACTTCACTCGTCTCCCTAAGGAAAGCAAGAAGGATCGTGCCCAAAAGGCCAAGCAGTCTGGTCGCAGCAGTCGCATGCAGTTTGGTGGCGAGGAGTGGCATGATCTTGGAGAGGGTGTCAACCGTATTGACCGCCTTACCAGGCGCAAGGAGTCTGGTGGTGGCGTTCGCGCGTTGCTTGAAAAGAGCCGGAAGCGCGGCCGCGACACGACAGATGGACCCCGCGGGAGCGGCATGGCTCCTGGGATCGGAGAGAGATTCCAGAAGAGGGTCAAGGTGTTGGAAGGGGGACGACGAGACCGTGGCAAGGGCCGGTAGAGGATTCGATTATAGTGGATTCATTGTAGCACCTCCATCTTTGTCGTCTTTCTTCATTTTTGGGACTGTCTTGCGCTCAATGGATCTATATTACTGCATTAGCATCACCGCGTCGAGTTCGACCCAACTCGCTAGACACGGCTCTTCAAACTTCCGTTGGTCACTGGCTCATAGAATCCGTAAAAAGGTTGTTTATCTTACTTACGAGGATACTTGAATACTCTAGAGAGTTAAAAGAAAACGTATTTGGGATAATAGTAGTCATCCATATCTAGAGCAGCATGAACCATTGATAAGATAAGAGTCCAAGAATTTTGGCGGGGGACGACCATTGGAAATTTCTCCACGACCACCCCTCAGCTTTGCTTCCAACGATATAGCTCTTGCGATTCGACATCAGACATTGTCGCTGGTAGTTGTAAGCTTGGAAATAAGAGGTCGGCAACTGTATTCTGGCTTTCGCCATCTCAAAAGCTCTATAAAGCGCACTTGCCACTCGACAGAGCAGTCGTCGCAAACCTCACTCGAAGACGACTAATACTTCCCCTCCAGCAATTGACTACGACCGACGCTGAATACTCGCTGTCACTCTACGATATACTCTTCAACTCTTAGTTGGTTTCCGCAGTGTTGAAAATGGATACTGGATCTGGCGAGCCCGCTCCGGCGGCTCCAATGGACATTGACCACATGGAGATTGATCCCAGCCTGAAGCCCTCGGCAACCACCAAACCCGCCACCACTACCATAGACGACGATGAAGACGATGATCCCGTCACCGCAACCTACAACGTATTCATCAATCCATCCCTCCCGCTCGGCCGCCGCCTCCTAGTCCTTCAGCATCCCAACCGCACCGACGAGGCCCCGCGCCCTCCGCCGACCGAACTCCGGGTCAAGACCCACGCCGGTATGGTCGAGGTCGACATGCCCCTCGACCACAGCGCAGCCTATGATCGCGAGAAGGGTCTCAAGTGGGGGAAGACGTTGCACGCTTCAATGGCGGTCAAGAACGGCGGTAGCCATGGTCTCGCTGGTGGTTTCGGCTTCGGTACCGTTCAGGCCAGAGGCGGGAGGAAGAAGGCTGATGCGGATGAGGATGAGCGCATGGATTGGACCGAGGCTATCAGGCAGGACAAGGTGCTGAGGACACAGACGCTGGGTGGACAGTATCCAGAGTATAAGGAAGTTCAGCATATGGTTGGTGTCTTCCAAGGAAGTAAGTCACGCCTATACACCCAAGCTCACAGCTCGTCTCTAACGTTTTATTCCTAGAGGACCTCCATCTCACTCCCGTCTCCTCTCTTGTCCACCTCCGCCCTCAACTGCACCACATCGACGCAACAGCCCAACTCGACCGCCAGGCCGCAGCGTCCAAGGACTCAGCTCCAACGTCGGGTGCCGGCACCGCCAAGGCGATCCACATGACCGTCAAGACCACCGGCGACGGCGACGCCGTCACTATGGAGACCATGGCCGACCGTCTCCGTGCAGTGCAGTCCGAGCACTGGCGCACCATGCGCTACACCGACGAGAACGAGGAGGCCGCCTGGGAGGTCTACAACGAGAGCCTCTTCCTGCGCCCTACACAGGAAGAGGCCGAGGGGGAGAAGCCGGACGCCACGGCCGAGGATGAGCGACCCCTCGAAGACGCCGTGCCGAGGTTCGGTCTCAGGTGGGACGACGACGAGCTACTAGAGGCGGTCAGTGGCATCAAGAGGGAGAAGCCAAAGGAGCCAGAGCCTGTGGTCAAGCCTGAACCAAAGGCACCCGCGACTGTAGTGAACCCTCAGCCTCAGCCTGAACCCGAAGAGGCGCGGAAACCCAAACTTCGGCCGCGGGGCGGAGCGGCGGCGGGCCCTGCTCGACGAGGAGGAAAGGCTCGGGCCACGACATCCAAGACGGTGAATATTGACTAGAGAAGGACTTCGATTGCAGGGGGGGCGAAGCTGGCAACAACTCAAGACTTGGCTGCATGGGACGGCGTAATGGGATCTGTACGATTTTATAGACTGAAGACCCAATGACTATGATGACATTGAATATCAAGAAATGTTTTGCAAAAACAGAACGCGTAAAATTCAAACGATATAGGTAACCTATCCTTTCAAGAGGAAAGAATTCTCTCCCGACGTTTCCTCCGAATTATCGTCCGACATAGCAATGCCGATACTTACAGGTGCGATTAGCACTTAACATGCCGCTGCTCTGGAACCTATACACCACAGCGTGCGCTTGCGACCACTCCCAATATGTCTTCGCCAGTCATATAAACTTGTTTTGTTGCACCGCGCATATCCCGGTTCTCTCCAGTGCTCCCCAATGCCAGCCCATAAATAGCCCAAGGATCACCAATGACAATAGCCGTGCAAATGACATGTTCGTTTACTGAAGGAGCTCGACATCGAGCCCAATGGAGCGCATAAATAGGTTGACACTGTTCAGTCGCTCAGCCGCCATGGTCGGAGGAAGTGTCTTTGAAACAGTGACCGTGTCGAGAACGCGGTCCTTGACAGCCAGGACCAGTCGGGTTTGTTGGTCATGAGTGGCGCTGACGCCCATAGCCGCGAGAAGTTGCCACACATAGACGTCTTCTCCGGTGTTGACACTTCCTGGGAAGATGTGAGGCAACGAAGCCTCGAGCCTGTTGAATAGGATTTCAAAAGTTTGGTCCCTAATAGCTGTGAGTATAAGAGTTCAGCAACATGCTCTGGGGCAACTTACCATTTGTCCCACTGCTCAGGAGTGCCGGCACCTGTCTGCTTGAGAAGCACAGCACGGCTAAGGATAAGTGTCAACATAGACACACCGATTCTCGACCTAGCAATTAGATCCACATTAAGCTTGGTAGCAATGAGGTTCAAGACGCCATCCACGATATCCAGGCCAGTATCGTTGAAGTATTGCATCAATGAGGGCATGACAGTCGAGATGAAAAGCTCAACCTTTTCTCGCATCCTTGAGCTAAGTGTTGCCACTTCCCCAGTGGTAACAGTTGCGCCCTGAACAACATCGAGCTGGTCAAGATGGTAGATAATCATGGTCAAGATCGTGGTTCGCTGTTCGTAGGAAAGATGGGGGAAAATTCGAGGGATGGCCTTTTCACCCTTGGCACAAGACAAGAAAGCGATAAAGGGGTGAGGAACAATGACACCAATTGGCTCATGAACCTTGAGCTCCTCCCAGAGCTTCGCATTGTGCGCTTCAAGAATGGTGGCCCACTCCTTGTGCTTGTTCTCGAGCTCCTCGTCGGGGCCAGTCATCGGAGGTGGTATAAGTCGAACGTGATCCTCAATTCGCATCATGGTCTGGTAAACCTTCTCCACGTTTCGCAGAATCGTCTTCCGGTCAAGGCTGGATCCTTTCTTGCCGCTGCTTGGACGCTGGTGCTCGCTCTCTGTTCGCTTGATGCTAAGCAAAGGCTTGGGTGTCTTGGCGTTGCTGAAGGAAATCTTTCCTAGACTGCCCGCAATAACGAGCTGAGGGTTCTTGGGCTTGTTCTTGGCAGCTTCAACCGCTCGCTGAACTTGCTGTTCCATTCGCTGGAAATGGTTCTCAGCGGGTCGTCCATGTCGTCGCATACCACCCTGCCGGCTGCCAGTCTGGTACAAGTACGTCTGGGCAAAGTTGCTGAGGGGCTGGCTGGGGTTCTGGCGTTGGCCGGCGCGGATATGGCTGAAAACTTGATAGTAAAAGTCTTCAGCAATCGAGTTGTCTGAGCCATCTACAGGGTTGCCAGTGGCTGCGACAAGCTGCTGGAGCTGAATGCGCGTGATGAAGTTCTTGTCCTGAGGAGTCATCAAGCCGTTATCCTTGGACAGAAGCCAGATCTTGTGGTTACGCTTGGCTCTCTTGGTTTCCTGGTCCAAAAAGGCTGCCGTTTCTTCCTCGGACATCTGCATCATCTGGGGATGCGCTTGCAGTTGTGCCAGGTTGGGAACGGCGCCGTGGGAGACCTTGGCCTGGTGACCATGAGGAGGTATACGCGCATCTGGAGTACCACGGCTAGGGTTCTGCAAGATCTGGGTCGGCTGGGTCGGCTGGGAATGGAGCTGTTGGTGCTGTTGGACCGGAGTTGCTTGAAGTCCCTGGGCTGGCGGCGTGGGCTTCGGCTGTATACTCTGGGGTCGTTGTAGAATGGTCACTGGGTGACCTTGTCCAGGTTGCTGAGGTTGCTGATGATGTCCCGGGTATCCCGCAAAGGATTGATCATTTGCAAGCTCGGCAATAGGAGGCTGAGGTGTCGGCTTCTTGGGTTGGGCCCTCATGGCAGCCTCAACCTCCTCGAGGCTCATAATCTTGCGGCTAGCCGCCGGCTGGGCCGGCTGGGCCGCGGGTGCAGGAGCTGGAGATGCTTGGCCCATGGGCTTGGAAGGCCCAATTCCCCAAATACTCCTGTCGACGTGCAAGTCAGGAAGCGGCTCAGGGTCTCGGTATTTCTCGTAGCCAGTGCGCACAGGCTGTTGGAAAGGCTGCTGCTGGAACGCCTGGTTAGGGTAGTATGACTGCTGTTCCGCCACAGGATACTGGGGGACAGAGGGGGCAGCCCTGGCGGTGGGCTGCTGACGATGATATCGAAGGTGCTCCTCATCAATCGCGCCGGCAACCTGGGCAGTTTGACCGAAAAAGTCAAAGTCTTTACCAACTCTGCCCGTAACCGCCGGGCCGCTGTCGCCAAAGGTGTCGTCGTTGAAGGCATCGCCAGTCTCATCTAGTTGATCGCCAAGGCCATCGTAGGTCTCCTCAAAATCGAGGGCATCATCGCCGTCCCCGTCTCTTCCAGATAGCCCAGCAAATGGGTCATGGCTCTGGGAAAAGCCGGGCGCCGACGGGTTATGGCGAGTATTGTCGAAACCGAAGAAGGACATTTTGGTCAAGTTTCGATTTAAGTCTTGGTCAAAGAAGGTACTGAGAGAAATTAGAAAATTGTTTCAAGGCTAGATCAAGACTCTTTTCGCAGCCATGAGCTTGTTGCCCCGCCCTAGCTGGCCCTTAAAGATGTCCAGAAGCCCCGTGTAACATCGCTTCCGCAGATGAAGTGATCCGCAAGTGTCTGTGGGTTTTCGAAAGGTATTTGCTTCCATTTGCTGTTGACGAAACACCGAGCAGGTGCGAGCTTGTTGACCGTCGAGGCTTGGGTCGGTTTCGAGGGAGCATCCAGAACGTATCCGGCATCCTCCATAGTCACCACGCGAGACAACGCGAAGGGCTCCTTACAAGAAGAAAGCAAGAGAAACCACTCACCACTAAGAGAAGGAGATGATTGCGGGGTCGGCGAATGCGCACAAATCTATCATGATGTCTTCAATAAATCGGGCTCAAGACGTCTGTGTTGTAGCCAACCATGCGGGCAGAGCACGATATTGACAGAGAAGAAGAGCAACGCGGGTCGTAAAGCTCTAGCCGAGAGCTGAGAGGTTATAAATGCAGGGGAAACCGGCCTAGAGAAGGTGCACGCTGCTCGTTGCGAAGCTCTGATGCCAACGATGATGCGACGAGGGAGCCGGCGATGTTCTCCAAAGGCGCCCTCCCCACATGTGGGAAACCCCGTTGGTGGAGCCCAGGTTTGGAGGCAAAGCCATATCACGTGAGAGATCCCGTGCATGCATACATAGGCGGGCGGCAAGCAGAGGCGTTTTCAACCGCTTCAACACCAAGCCAGTTGACTTTAAAGCTTGATAGATGTATGTCATAAGTCTCGCATACCTTCTAGTTTTTAGTTAGCCGGTACTTCCCTGCGAACCTCAATGATGTCAATCAATCGAGCGCGTTGTGTCTTCTTTGCAAGTCAGGCTGGAAGTCAATGCAGCTCTTTGTCTATCAAGTCCAAGACCGTCAAAGCCACAAAAGCACTAACTAATCTACAAATCATTCATCAATACTGCTATTTGCCGTTCAGCAACTAAATTAGGAAACACTGAAGGTAGATCTAGGGCCAATGTGATATTGTGTCGTAAAGTCACTTGCATCATGGTGTAACCAAAACTCAAGATGTTGGAATTTACCCCTATCAACACTACCATTCTTTATCCGATACAGGCACATACGTAGTAAGAGGGAGGAACTACAGTGCTAGGGGCTTACAGCGACCCTGAAACACGATTGCGTGGCGCAATACAGAGCTCTTAAAGACGGCCGCCTCGTAAGCACAACCAATGTATTTAATGGAACGAGCAGCTTCGGATAAGCAATAAAGGGAGACGACGCTATGAGGGACATGATCAAAGTGGGGAGAACGCTGCTTGTTCTAGAGCTCCTTTGTGCCCACCCATGTAAAACATTGGCCCTAGGTAGAAGATGCAAAAGGGGCATATCCGTATGTTGAAGTGATACGAGGAAAACCTGGCGATGCAACTGAAATTGGCGCCTTGCCTGATCGAGGGGTAGGTTTGCTGCAAGAAAGCTTGCAGTAGCTGAGGCTTGTACACATCATTCCAGATGACACCTGGGCAAGGTGCCCATGACGGAAAGGGACGCGATTCGAGTAAACAGTGAGAGTTGGACGTGGTCACTGTTGGCGTACATGCCTTTCAGCAAGGAAAAAACACGATAATATCTAGTAATACACCTAAAAACTCGCCAGTGGAAACTAGAGGGACTCTTATCAGAGCTTCTAGGCCCTACTGAAGCTATCGTACTGTAAAATAAGGGATCGTGGCGGGCCACGATTTTAGCAGAGATCTTCTGGCCCCTGAACATCAGGAGAAGAAAAGTATCATTCTAGACAAGGGATACGTACTTGGCTGCAAGTACTACCAAGCGCGGCAGGCCACGTCTGGCGCGGAATAGTTAGCTCTAAAGATACCTGTTTCAGCTGCCAACTTGATGTACCTCTTGGCCCCGGATCCCGTACCTGACTTGGATCATCATGGCTCTGTCTCCCCGGACACTCTGTTCATCCCATTCCCGCTCCCTCTGCAGTTCTTTTAACTTAGAGTACGGATATAATTCCCGTCTTTTTCACTTCCATTCTCCATCGGGTGGTTTCGTGAATCTTTGGTTGATTTTTCTCTGGTCAGCGGTTGCCAGACAATTCCTCAAGTACCATTCGACAAGGATGATTGTTTAGAGCCGTCTTCCCCTAACACCACCCAGAGTTCCCAGTCTTTTTTCCGCCCCGTGCGTTGCGCGCCCTGGGCACCCGCCGCGACAGATCATCAATTTTCGATCGTCCATCTCCCTTCACTCAGCTTCAACTTCCCATCTTTTATTTCTCCTTTGACGATTTCGCATCGTCAAATCTCTTTCATCATGGCTGCCGGTCATACGCGCTACGTGCGCTATATTGCGCTCGCGCTCTTTGTATGTCGATGCATCTCGTTCCTGACAGCCTACGTCGCCACCCGCTAACCGGTATCCTTTCAGACCCTCACTATGTTCTACTTCTTCTCTAACTCGAGATACGATACCATTGCCGTCCCCGGAAACCCTGGTAGCTTTCCTGGCGGCCCTGGCAGCCCCCAAGCTCCTGGCGGTGTCCCTCAGTCCCCAGACTCGGGCAACTCTGTCAACTTTCCCCAAGGAGAGGCGCCTCCTGCCCCTGCTGATGGAGATGCCGCCCTCACCAAGGACGACATTCCCGCCCAGAAGCCTCAAGATGATGCCGCTCCTGTTGATGGCGCCCCTGCGCCCCCTGCCGAGGCTCCCGCTGACGCTCCCACCGACCTCGGCACCGCTCCCATGGCCATGACCCCCAACGACCCCGGCTGGAACCTCCAGGGCACTGCTCCCGGTCCCCGTATGAATGCTACCTTTGTTACTTTGGCCCGAAACACCGACATTTGGGAGATTGCCGAGTCCATTCGTCAGGTCGAGGATCGCTTCAACCGCCGATACAACTACGACTGGGTCTTCCTCAACGACAAGCCTTTCGATGAGCACTTCAAGCAGGTCACCAGCTCGCTCGTCTCTGGAAAGACACACTACGGACTGATTCCCGAGGAGCACTGGTCTTTCCCCGAGTGGATTGACCAGGAGAAGGCCAAGAAGGTCCGCGAGGACATGGCTGAGCGCAAGATCATCTACGGCGACTCGGTCAGCTACCGTCATATGTGCCGTTTCGAGTCCGGTTTCTTCTTCCGCCAGGAGCTCATGATGAACTACGAGTACTACTGGCGCGTTGAGCCCTCTGTCAAGCTCTTCTGCGACATCCACTACGACCCTTTCCGCGTCATGCACGAGAACAACAAGAAGTACAGCTTCGTTCTCTCTCTGTACGAATACATTGACACCATTCCTACGCTCTGGGACAGCACCAAGAAGTTCATGACCAACCACCCTGAGCACATTTCCGAGGACAACTCGATGAAGTTCCTCAGTGACGACGGTGGTGACACCTACAACAAGTGTCATTTCGTGAGTTTTCCTAATCGACATTGAACCGCCTCAGCTAACCAGTTTTAGTGGTCCAACTTTGAGGTTGGTAGCCTGGAGTGGCTCCGAAGCAAGCCCTACCTTGACTTCTTTGAGTCGCTCGATAAGGACGGTGGTTTCTTCTATGAGCGATGGGGTGACGCCCCTGTACACTCCATCGCCGCTGGTCTTCTCCTGAAGAAGGAGCAGATTCACTTCTTCGACGACATTGCCTACTACCACGTTCCCTTTACTCACTGCCCTACTGGCGAGCAGAAGCGTATTGATCTCAAGTGCCACTGCAACCCCAAGGACAACTTTGACTGGAAGGGCTACTCTTGTAAGTATACATGACATGCGGCGTGAGCGATTCCAGCTAACAAACAAACTAGGCACCTCTCGATACTTTGAGCTCAACGGGCTGGAGAAGCCCAAGGGTTACGAGGAGCAGCAGTAGATGTACCATGGCTAGGCAGTTGGTGGTGGGATTGTACGTTTATCATACAGGTTGTAATGCTCGGTAGATGTTTTCCCTTGTATCTGGACCGCAGTTGATGGGTGGGATTGGGAAAGATGATGTTCTCGCATGAACAAAAATCAGGCGTCTAGGTTTGAAATACTTTGGACAGCTTTGGTCGTGTAGATATATATGAACCGACCGACTCTTTTAAGATCTATGAGGTTTGCCCCTGAACTTGCTCAAATAATGGTACAATATCGAATACATGGCCGTGGCCAGGTTTATGCGTCTTGATACGGAGCTTGACGTCCGTTATCTCCAATCTCTAAAATCTCATCTCGACCAAGTCATGCTCAAACACGGCTCGATTAACCAACAGTCGCCTTCTTGGGCTTCTTGGTGCCGTACTTGCTTCGACTCGTCGTTCGGCTCGCAACACCACCCTAAGTCAAGTCAGCAAACCAAACCCCGGTTAGTCCAAAGGGAGCCACATACCAGATCCAGAGCTCCTCGCACGAGATGGTATCGCACACCGGGACAATCCTGCGCTCGTCCACCTCTCACAAGCACGACACTGTGCTGCTGGATGTTGTGTCCCTCGCCAGGGATGTACGCAGTGATGACAGCGCCCGTGGAGAGCTTGACACGGGCAGTCTTTCGCTCACCCGAGTTGGGCTTCTTGGGCCGGACGACACCGACACGCAGGCACACGCCCTTGAGGGCCGGGCAGTGCGTGTTGGCCAGCGCAGGGGAGACGGCGTGGCGAGCGCGCTTTCCCTTACGAATGCCGCGGAGAACCTGGTTGAGGGTCGCAGGACGAGCCGGCGTGGGCGCAAAGGCGCGGGGGACCGTCGTCGTGAAGGATCGGGATGCGGGCTGGAGGAGACGGGTCGGTGGTGCGGTTAGAGAGGCGGCGAGAGGCCGGCGGGTGGCCGGGGAGAAGAATTGGCGGAGGATGGAGCCGACCATCGTGGGCGATCTCGGGGGGAGTGGTCGTTCGGGTAGAGGTGGTTGTGGTGGGTTGAAGTCGTCCCAACTCCGACCTCTCTCTGTCGTACACCCAAGCTCTCGTGAAGCAATATCGAAATCTCAGCCTCACTCAATTGGATCACGTGATACCGGTGATCGGAGACCTCGATCCTCCGCATTCCGAAGACCAGATCACATGTCGCCCCAGAGGCATGTTCGACGTCATCGGTTAATCTGCGGCATGCTCATCTTCCCCCGCGTCTCCCGCATTTTTGCTAGCAGCTGGCGGTCCCCGAATCTCAATGCCGGTATAATACCGAATGCAGGTTATCCTCGGCTGCCCAAGGCCGAGCCAGTTCTTCAACCGCACCGCCCGCGGATATCGTAAATATTAAAGGTAACAAGTATAGCTGCTTCCTTTGGCTGATCTTTTGAGAAAGAGACAAGCGTGGATCTCCTCTTCTTTTTGTGACTTGGTTTATTCGCCTCCATTATCTTTCCCGCTTTAAGAAGCTATCTTGTCCCCAGTTGGTGGGTGTTCGTGTTGGCTTGTGATCATATCTCCCACGCCTCCATCTATAACTCGGTGATCGGACCCTCCCCCCCTTCTCTCTAATCTCTCTCCTCCTCTTGTCTCTTCTCTATACCGCCTTTCTACCAGTCTTCCGTCTGATACCCTCACATCACAATGTCATCGTCATTTACTCGGGTCTTGCGCCCTGCCCTAAGGGGAGGACGAGGTCTTACACAGCGCGTCGCCACCATTACCTCGGCTCCCCGTTCCATGACGAGGATAACCCCGTAAGCAAACAACAGCACACATGTACAAATCCTCAATTGCTCATATAATTCTCTAGTAACACTGCCCGTCCGCTATCAACAACCTCATCCCGTCGCAATGAGCAGATCGACATCACAGATATCCCTCCCACCCCGATCTCGCACCTCTCCGAGACTGAGGCCGCCATGGCCGAAACTGTCTCCAAGTTCGCTACGGACGTGATCCTCCCGCGGGCAAGGGACATGGACGAGGCTGAGACGTTGGACCCCGCCATCGTCGAGCAGCTCTTTGAGCAGGGCCTCATGGGTATCGAGATCCCCGAGGAGTACGGTGGCGCCGGCATGAACTTCACATCCGCCATTGTCGGCATTGAGGAGCTCGCCCGCGCCGATCCCAGCGTCTCGGTCTTTGTCGACGTGCACAACACCCTCTGCAACACCGCTATATTGAAGTACGGCTCCGCTGCCGTAAAGAAGAAGTGGCTCCCGCGTCTCGCGACTAACACCGTCGCCTCCTTCGCCCTCTCCGAGCCTGTCTCTGGTTCCGACGCCTTCGCCCTCGCCACAAAGGCCACCGAGACCGACTCGGGCTTCAAGATCTCGGGCGGTAAGATGTGGATCACAAACTCGATGGAGGCCGGGGTCTTCATTGTCTTTGCCAACCTTGACCCCAGCAAGGGCTACAAGGGCATCACCGCCTTTCTCGTCGAGAAAGACACCAAGGGTTTCTCCATCGCCAAGAAAGAGAAGAAGCTCGGCATTCGCGCGTCCAGCACCTGCGTCATCAACTTTGACGACGTCGAGATCCCCAAGGAGAACCTCCTCGGCGAGCGAGGCCAGGGCTACAAGTACGCCATCAGCCTCCTCAACGAGGGCCGCATTGGAATCGCCGCCCAGATGACAGGCCTTGCCCTCGGCGCTTTCGAGAATGCTGCCCGCTACGTTTGGAACGACCGCAAGCAGTTTGGCCATCTTGTCGGCGAGTTTCAGGGTATGCAGCACCAGATCGCCCAATCCTACACCGAAATCGCCGCCGCACGCGCACTTGTCTACAACGCCGCCCGCAAGAAGGAGGCCGGCGAGAACTTTGTTAAGGACGCTGCCATGGCCAAGCTCTACTCGTCCCAGGTTGCTGGCCGGGTCAGCGGTCTCGCTGTCGAATGGATGGGCGGTATGGGCTTTGTTCGCGAGGGCCTGGCTGAGAAGTATTGGCGAGACAGCAAGATCGGTGCCATCTACGAGGGCACCAGTAACATCCAGTAAGTTCTCTTTCGTTGTTACCAAGGGGTAGATGCTAACATGACTACCAGACTGAACACAATCGCAAAGCTGCTGCAAAAGGAATATACCTCGTAGATGGGATAGAAACAGAGTAGAAGGAGAAGGGATAAATCTTAGAAACAGATTAAAAAAAACTGCCAAAATCTTGACGCATAGTAATGACCCGAGGCCGCATTGTGAAGTCCACAGACACAACTAAAACCTCACACATATCCACGTTGCGACCGGCTCATGCTCCAGCCAATCCAATAACCTCATTATTCATCGCTTCTATTAAGCAGACATGCTGTTTCTTCATCGCTGTTATATCTGCCACGCTGGCACTCTACCAAGACGTGCTTTTTTTTCTTCACCCGCTACTCGACAACAAATCAACCAAGGTATCGCAACCAAAACGAGCGAACGAGATGAGCATCTGCCAAAGACGCCCACGCCGAGTGCGCGACACCGACTTCGCCCGCGGTGTCCGGCCATCTAACCATCGCTCCTGGGTATCCGATAGGCAAGACAATTCCCCACCGCGGCGCCGTCACTCAAGAAAACATTGCAAAATCGTCAGCCTCGTATGTCGTCGTTTATTCAAAGTCTGCCGTGTAGGAGAAGCCGCGGAACTCCTCTTGCATAGCTTGTGACAGGACTAAATCGAGTTGTTAGCACAGAATTAAAGAATGGGAAATTGCCATGACAACTTACCAGACTGGACTGGGGTCAAAACAGGAGTTACGCTCGTGAACTCCGAGTCGAAGTTGCTGGTATCCGTCGCGCTCTTAAAGGTAGGCATGAAAGGAGGTGGAACCTTCTTGTGATAGATGTCGTCCCAGTTGATATTCCTAAAGAAAGGTTGACTCATCACCTCCTGGGCATCCGTAGGGCCGCTTCCCAGTCGCTGGTCTGGCTCACGCGTGAGCAGCTTCTGGAGGATGGAAACAGAGTCTCTGGGCATATGGATTGGGTATAGCGGCTCATCAGCGAGAATGGCGTCGTAGATCTCATCCTCATCTTCTCCACGGAAGGGAGACTGCTGAAGAAGCATCTGGTAAATCAACACACCAAAAGCCCACCAATCAACTGCACGTCCGTATTTCTTGTCGAGCAAGATCTAGTAAGTGTTAGTAAGACCAGATCAGACAGGGGCGTGAAATGTATACCTCAGGGGCCATAAATTCGGGTGTACCACAGAAAGTGCTCGTCGTCGACGCGTACCACATATCCTCCTTGCAAAGACCATAATCACCAATCTTGATGTGGCCGTCAGGCGACAAAAGAATGTTGTCTAGTTTCAGATCTCGATAGATAACACCGTTCTCGTGGAAGTACTTGAGTGCCAAGCAAACCTCAGCAGCGTAGAATCTACAATTGATTAGAAAAAGCCACAGCATCACAGCGTTTAGTCAACTTACTGGGCACGCTTGGTGCCGAACTGTCCGCGCTGAATGTGCAGCATCAGATCACCACCACTAACATACTCCATGACAAAGTAGACGCGAGTTTCTGTCTGGAAACACGCGTGCAGGTTGGTCAAGAAGGGATGTCGTCCCCTGTTCGCCACCAGAAACACGCGCTTCTCGGACCTGATGCTCTCAACTTCGTCGTTTTCAATGATAAACTCCTTCTTGAGAACCTTTATCGCATAAAGCTTCCGTGATCGCTTCGTTTCAGCAAGCATGACCTTGCCGAAGTTACCCTTGCCCAGCACAGCCAGAAAGTTGAAATGGTCGAGGCCAATTCGCTGGCCAGTTCCAGGGTCCGTAGCCAGGGGTAACTGCATGCGCTGCCCGCCAGACGCAGCTGTCTGCTGAGGAGACATGACCTCGGGAGACTGAGGCTTGTGTGCGGGTGGCTGGGGCTGTTGGTAAGGGGCCTGCTGTGGCTGCTGCTGCGGTATCGGGGGTAGTTGCTGGTGAGGCGGCGGCTGTTGAGGCGGCGTTGGCTGCTGCACGGGTCGCTGGGCTTGGGCGGGCGGTTGTCCTCCATAAGCCGGGTTGACATTAGCATAATCTGCAGGATTGTACTTGCGCTGTTGAGAACCACCATATTGGCTCCCTTGAGCGTACGGATCCTCTTGCGGTTGATCGTAGCCTCCGCTGTAGCGTCCAAAGTCGGAATTTTGGCGCTGGTTGGCGCCTGGCATACCTGACATAGCCGCAGAAGCAGCAGCCGCCGCTGCGGAGCTGGAAGATGTCCGATCGGGATGCGCTGGTCTCTGCGCAGTTTGATTCGAGTACATGAGCTTAGCTGCCTCCGTTGCTTCTGGAGACGCTGGCCCTGGCGCATAAGAGGGGGCAGTCGAGCTCGAGTACGAAGGAGCTGGCGAGTGAGTGCTCGTGGGGCTTGTCTTTGGCCGGAGAGTCTTTTCAGAAAGAGAGGAGACCTTTGCTTGCCTCTGCTTCTGAGTTCTGATGCCGTCCAGGATCTGGTTAGCCACGGCCATAGACATGCCACAGAAATCGGGGACGAGGTGCACGCATTGAGCGTGAGCAGTAAGACCGCATTCTAGGCAGGATTAGTGACATAAGATCCATTGAATGGCCCAAAAGAAGACGCGTACCTGAACACTTCCTGCAGTTCTTCTTTCCAAATGGTAGAATATATCCACAGTGGCAACACCAGTTTGCTGTCATATTGGAGAAAGGCGTGAACCTGTGCGGGATGCGATGGTTGATCTTCTCTTCGTCGGGATCGGTCTCGGCGTTGCTCTTGCTGATGCACTTTGTCACCACGCTTGAATAACATTTCGTATGGCACGTGTATTTGCAGTCCTCACACTGCATTCCGGCCGAGTACTTGAGGAAGTCTCCGCAAAGCGCACAACGCATAATGTTGTAGAACTGATGCTGCACGAACTTGTGTCCGTACATCTCGTGGACCTCCTCCTTGCGCTGACGGACGGCACCCTTTCGGCCGAGTCCGAGGTCGACAGTGCGATTATCGGCGTTGGTCTTCACAAAGCTCATCTGAAGCTGTATATGCCCCGTAGGCTCGAGGTTAAACCATTCGTCAATGGGCCCAGTGTTGACCTGAGGCTGGGGTCCTGGGGTACCGTACGCACCCTCCGCATCATCCGGCTGGCTCCCGGGAACATTGGTAGAGCCCCCAAAAGAGCCCTGAGATGGACTGATGGGGAGTTGCGGTTGGGCGCCCGATCCAGTGCTACCCATCCTATCTGCAGAAACCCAGCCGGAGCTGTTCATCTCGGCTTCAATCCTCTTACGACGGAGCTCCTCGACAATATCGGAAATTCTGACCCAGAGCATGGCAATAGGCATTGGATGTTCGCCGGGTTTATCATAAACGGTCAACTCGATCTCATTGGCCTTGTCGACTTCAATTGTGTGATACTCGGCTTCCCAACGGTCGTTTCGAGAGGCCCGTGTGCGCGCTGTGACTGTATCCTCAACCTTCACGGCGACAAAAGTCTCGGGTCCTCTCGTAAATCTCCCGGTCGCAGCATGATCGACATCTTTTACGGCCAACACTCGAATGGCAAGCTGTCCACTAAGAGGCTTCCTGAGGTTAGGGGCATTGATGGAGTCATCTTGTTTTGTCAGCAAATGATATAAAAGTGACACAGCGGCAGGCTCACCATCTTGGGCATCTGATGTGTCCATATCGACGTGCAGTTCCTCGTATCTCTTCAATGCCTGCTTCAAGAGTACGATCTTCTGCTTACTTTCGACCCTCCGAGCGGCGGCGTCAGCCTTACTCTTTCGGTCGCCCTCCATGCCGTAAAGTTGAACCATTTTCTCAATTCCCTTGAGATACTGCTCTTCGACATTGAGCTTGAATTGAATCTGCGATAGCATGAGCTGGATACGGGGCCCTAAGTGCGGCGTATCATATTTGATCAAGTCTAGGGCGTGCGTTAGCTTAACGGACGGCTGGTTAGCGGTAGCCAGAGTGAAGTAACAAACCTAGCTTGGTAAAGTTGGGCCGCGCCTTTGGAATGGCCGAGGCAGGTCCTGGGGGGGCATATGGATGACGGGGGGGCATGAGATCAGAAGGACCGCCGATCTGGCTGTATTGCCCCGAGCCGGAGCCGGAGCCGTAAGAACCCCTCTCTCCAGCCCAGTTACCTGAGCCATCTTTGGGAGGCGGTGCTGGAGGTCCGCCAGCCTCGTCATCGGCGTCGCCTGAGCCGAGGGACATGCCTTCAACACCATGTCCGACGCGTCGTAGCTGGATGTCACGCAGCTTCTCTTCGAAGAACTGGAGATTTCGGCGGCCATCGCGCATTTGGGAGTCGAGTCGTGAGCGAACGGCCTCATTGTTGGTCTGGGCCCTCATGGCATTGGCGGCATTGATGAGGGCCTTTTCCCGCTCGATCTTTTTGTAGATGTTCTGGATTGCTTCTTCATCGTTCATGGCGGCAGCAGGTGCGCGATGCGTTCGCGCTGGACGATAAGAGGAAGAAGAGGGAAAATAATAAAGGACGGCAGCCGAGAAGGCGAGCCGGTGTCAGGCAGGTGGTTCCTGGCGCTGCTTCGAAGCGGCGGGCGAGTGTCGTTCGGACGCTGCCAGATGAACAGCAAGACGATGTCAACAGCTAACGCCTCGTTGTGGTTGGGCACCAAGCACGGCACAAGGAGAGACCGGGTGCGTGCGCGTGGCCGTACGCCAGCGAATTTCAGATGGGAGAAGCGAAGGCTGGCGAGTAGAGGTGGAGGTAGAGGACGAGGGAGGCTGTGAGGGGAGAAAGAAGGTGGTGGTGGTGTGGTGAGAGATGTCGTCAGTGATGAAATCGAGGTTTGGGGGAGGGGGTTAAACGAGTCTTTGGCGGGGTTTTTGTGTTTTGCATGCGGCGGTAGCGATAGTGGTAGGTCGAGCTAGGACTAGCAACCCATAAGGTACTGTAAGGTAACGTTATGTAGTAAGCAGCCTAGCAATAACAGCTAAAGCAAGCTTTTAGGTCCAGCAGCAGACGTGTTGTCTCTCTGGCGTCGATCCCATCAAAACAGGCAAAGAAGAAGCTGTCTTGCAATGCAGACAAGTTACGAGAAAGAGAGGGTCCAGGAAAGAGGCCCAATGCTCATGCCAATGCCCAAGCACGTTGCCATAGTTGGTCCTTGCAATTTGGCTGGAGCTTGCAGCGGCGTGGCTTCTCGGTTGACGGGTGGACGGCCAAGCAGTGGTACAACCTCGTAGAGTCCAGGGTTTGTCCTTCTACAGTCGTTTGCAACGGGGTTATGCAGCTGTTGCCTCGCGATACCGTTTCAGCTAGGTTCCGTCTCTTCCTGCGCACTACGGGGTATTATGTTTGTAATGTGGTAGTGCCGCGACCAGAGAAGAGCTGCACGCGAGAGATATGATAGTGTATAACGATGAAGCAACTGGGGGACCAACGGACATGAAACCATATTCAAGACTTCACCCACAGCATGATGTAAAGGACTTATACGTCCATAGGAGACATATTTCTTTCTCTAAGTATCTCATTTGGCATATCAATCTGGATCGTCACAATATGCAATTCACGGTTAAGCCTCCCAAGTACCTGTCCTACTTTGAAACAGGTTCTAGGACTAAACACCAGGGGACTAATGCACCAGGTTCCAGCATCATGCTCATGAAACCACCGCACGAAACACCAACAAATATGAAAAGCACCCGATTTGCACACGAAGGATTCAATATCCTTGGACATGCCCCTCTGCTAGAAACAGTTAGCTTTGCTTAACACAACCAATGGAGATACCTCGGTGGATTTCATCACGAAGACTCAAGTAGCTAGAATACCGAAACATAACTTACTACTCAAGCTCATTTCTTTCGCCTTTACGAGTTCCCATGTGATATACGGTAAGAAGGTTTCGAGTCCTGCATTTCCATCATCGGCCATCCATCACATTTCATTGGTTCAACAGCCTTGAGGTGCTGTATCCGTATGTACTCCTTTCATCGCGCCGAAATCAACCGACTGACACCGCTTGTCATTTCACGCAAGCGCACTTGAGATCTGACCGCTTTATACCCTGACAAGACCCTTTATCGATCGAGTGGTTATATATCTCAAACCTTGACCTACCCCAGCTTCATTTCCAACCTGACGAATTACAGCAACGGCCGCAGACGTGTTCATCCAAGCTCATATTAACTGCCCGGGTCACCCTGGAGAACGTTATGACAGGGGGCCTGTGGTCCCATCCTGCCAGTTCTTCAAAGCCCGTCTACCTGGCTCTCAGCCCTATCAGTTGAACATCGAATGGATGGTCATGTCAAAAGACGAGGCCCGATTGGCTAGGTTTATAAGTTGAGATATCACTTGCAACCCAGAGCGTGCTTCTCTTGCGCGTCTTTCCTAACTGCCAACTCTGCTTTCCTCGGTAGAAGGATAATCTACATTTGCATTTCTGATATTATACAATATGGCGTTTTAGTATACAAGTCGAGCTCTCATGTATCATGATCTCCGAACAATAAATAGAGCAATACCACCAGCCAGTGCAGCTCCCGCTAACGCCCCCTCAAGCGCCAGCAGCGAGGCATCTCGCATCCGTAGGTCTATCCGTCGCTCGCTATACAGGTCCTCTGCTTTTAGTCTCCACCATAAAGGGTCAATCAATACATCTTGCCATTTCTTCTCTGGTGGTGGCGGGGGTTCTTCTGTTAGTGGTTCGGTGACAGGGATGACTTCTGGTGTCTCAGTAGCCTCCATTTTCGATATCCCCTCGACCGGTATCCCTTCTTCAGATACCAAACCCTCAACAAGCGGCCACGCCTCCGCCTCCTGGGTTGTGTCAACGGCCTCAGCTAGGGCCTCGGCTGCAGCTGGCTGGTCTCGCCTCTCCAGCGCAAACTTGACCTGCTCTAGCTGGCCTCGGACCTCTTCAAGCACAGCCTTCTCCTCCGCAACCACGCCGTTGACCAGCCTTCGCCTTCTCCAGGGCTCTGCCACAAACTGTAGCACAACGAAGAGCAGAAAATTCATGCCCATCAAGCCAAAAGTTCCCCAGGTACTTGCCCTTCGGATCCGATCGCTCCAAATCTGTTCCTCATGATAGCGCTTGAGGATGCCTGCATTGAGTCGCTGACTCAAGCTCTGCTCCTCCATCTCGGCCTCGGTCAATGCCTCCTGCGACGAAACCACCTTGCCTTCAAGAACGTGGTCTGTCCTGTAAAGCTCGGTGAAGCGCTCGAGGTCAGTAGAGGACCAGCTGTCTTTTCGAGCCAATAATGTGGTGACCTCGCGCTGTGTGGCGGCGCGGCTGGAGTTGGCCGTTTTGTACGCGAGGCGAGCATCACGGACTCGTTCGTGTGCTTCCGCAAGGCTAGTCTCCAGTACGGTATTTTGAAGTTTGATGCCCTCAATGCTGGTGTAGCCGGTAATGTCGTTGAGGGTTTGGGAGGCGTTCATCGCACGTACTTGCAGCCTGTCCATGGTCTGACTAAATCTTTCCTTCAGCTCACTTACTCGGCTTAGAGCTAAGGCACGGACATTCTCAGCCGTAAAGTGATGTTTTTGTGGTTGGTCGGCATCGTTCGACTTGACATCCTCGGCGTCATGTTCGGGTTCCTTATCACTGGCCTTGACATCTCCAGGCGTAGTGATTTCAGGTGTCCCATCGCCAAGCTTGGTGTCCTCCAGCTTCGGTTCGTCGGGGAGAGGTTGCGCTTCTTTTGCAGGTTTTGCAGGGTTCGATCGGGGTTTGAGTATTGACTCGAGCTCAGCCTCGACATCCTTATTTGTTCTCGAGCTTGAACTTGAGTCTGGATCTTTCGATGGCGGTTGCGTCGAGTAGAGTCGTCCTTGGGTCATAGTGGCTCGGGTGATGCCACATCGCATACATATCGTCGAGCTTCGGACTGCTGAACCTCCCCATGGTGTCCTGCCCGACCTCGTTGCCCGACCGAGTCCCAGCCGTGCGTGACCCCAGACGAGGCGAGCCATGGGACGGGCAAACGGCTGCATGACGGCCAGCAGAGGTCTTGAGGTGCAGCGTTTTAGGGGCGAATTGACTCGAGCTTCGCATGCAAGGTCGAGATGAACTTGAGCCGAGCCGAGCAGAAGCGAGAGCTAAGCTACGGCCGCCTCTCCCCGGGCTTCTTTAGATTAACTCGGTGCCGCTAAACCGGAGCGGGAAGCAGTGCGTCACCGCGCTTGCCGCGCTGGAAACGGAGTCCCTGCAGGGTCCTAGACGCTGCTTTTCAGGGGGTCCCGGGGGGGTAATTACCGCCCAGGCCTGGAAACTTTGTGAGAGAAAAAGTGTGGAGGGGCAGTAAACTCGCTCTACATAACTAATGACGACAAGTTTAAAGATGGAAACCAAGGAGCCAACCAGGCCAACACAGTTAAAGGGTTGCTGATATGCGTTGTTTTTGAGCTCTCCATCACTAGTAAGGATCCTAGCAAGTCTGTCTTCCAATCAATTGAGTCTGTTTGTGCCTTATCGGCGCAACTCCGTTGTCGCATTTCTCCCATTTCTCCCTCATGAAAACTTGAGCCCCTCCCCCGCCATCTTCTTATCCCCGCTGGGTCATAACCTCTTCCTCCAGCAACCAAAGTCTGTCTTTCACGATCACGTCTTGACAAGGCTGACTCCTCTCGTTCACTCGCAGTTGGCACGCCCAAACCATTATAGACAATAGACCTGTGTTTGACTTGATACATACGGGTCAACGATACACACACAAACCGTCATCATGGCTTCCTCAGACACCCCAGCTCTCAAGAACAACCCGCAATTCATCTTCTTCACCGACTTCGACGGTACCGTCACCACTGCCGACTCCAATGACTACATGACCGACAACCTCGGCTTCGGTGTTGAACGCCGGCGCCAGCTCAACAAGGATGTTCTCTTCGGCAAGATGCACTTCCGCGATAGCTTCGTCGAGATGCTCGACAGCGTCAAGACTCCCTTTGACGAGTGCGTGAAGATTCTGCTCCAGAATATCAAACTTGATCCTGGATTCAAAGAGTTCTACGACTGGGCGCAGTTGAACAACGTGCCCATTGTCATCCTGAGTGGTGGCATGGAGCCCGTGATTCGCGCCTTGCTCGATGTTCTCCTGGGACCTGGCTGGGACATCCAGATTGTGAGCAACAATGTGGCGGCCAGGGAGGGTAAGACTCTCCAAGACGATGGCGGTTGGAGAATTGAGTTCCACGATGACAGGTAACTATTTGTTTCATGGCTTGTGTAGTACTTGGGAATGCTAACCTATCCCAGCGTCCACGGTCATGACAAGTCCATCGAGATCCGCAAGTACTCTTCCCTCCCAAACCGACCTACCATGTTCTACGCTGGAGATGGTGTCTCCGATCTCTCGGCTGCAAAGGAGACCGACCTACTGTTTGCCAAGGCCGACAAGGGTAAGATTCTTTCATGACTCCTTCAGTGATAATCCGAGCATAGAGCGGTCACGCTAACTCTTGATAGACCTCGTCACCTGGTGTGAGAACGAAAAGGTCCCCTTTGTGACATTCCGCGACTGGTCCAGTATCACTCAGACTGTCAAGGACATTGCCGCCGGCTCCTTGTCGGTCAAGGATGCTGCCCGCGGACGCATCTAACGACGTAACGAAGTAAAATAATTGGAAGAGAAGGAAATCTAAGGAAAAGTTGTCTATGTTCAACCAATAGACTCATAGATTAGAGCCAGATGCCAGTCATCTGTGAAGTTACGATATAGATTTCTGCTAGACTTGTGAATAGGTATTTCTGTATCCAATGCCTACTTTTTGACGATCCAAGCCATTTCCAACCTTCTGCTGATGTCCTCTACTAATCATGTTGTTGTGGCTCTCTCATTGTACAATCTCGATTGCTTTACTCCTTATCCTTCTACAAGTAACTAATCATCTCTCCTTTCCTCGGCTGGTAGACAGTACCAGCACACCAGCATAACCACAAACAAGAAGATGACAATCGGATGAAGCACGAAAGTTCCCACCGCCTGCGCCATCAGACCAGTTATAAAGGGCGCGACAGCACCGCCTGCGCTACCGCAAGCACTGATTGTGCCAATACCACTCAGTGTCTCTCGATGGCTCATACCGCGCATAAACACGGTAGCAGCGCAAGGATAGATGGGACCTAGGAGGAAGCCCACAATGGACACGGCGACGGCGTTACCGATGATATTGGGGACAAACCAAACGAGGATCTGGAAAGCTAGAGCCCCAAGGGTGAGACCATAGACGAAGAGTCTCTCGCCAATACGGTGTGCAGGGCCTGTGAGGAGAAAGCGGCCTAGAGTGATGCCTCCCCAGAAACCGGCTGTGACATAACCGACAGATGAAGGATCGCCATCACGATCGTTGATGAGAAAGGAGATGACCCAGCCTGAGATGGACACCTCGGCGCCCTGGTAGGCAAAGATGAAGATGGAACCGAGTAGGACAATGCGTAGCTTCAGAGCCACAAACATGCTGTTCATCATGGACTCATCCGCCTCCGATGTCTCTCTCGCCCGCGCCATCGGACTGAGCTCCTTTTCGTATCTCCAGAAAGACCACATACCCAATGAGAACGTGCACACACCGATGGCACAAGGGAGAAGGTAGTACCGCGTCCAGATGGTATGAGCAGCAGTGACAAGCGCAGTGGCAATGAGAGGCCCGATGATACCCCCTATTCCGTAGGTGCCGTGCAAGAGACCAAGCATGAACGTGCCGTTGCGCAAACTGCCGCAGAAGAGGTTTGCGATGCCCACGTTGACCGAGATGCTGAAGCCGACGAAGAAGAACGAGCAGATGACGACGGGAAAGGGTGCGCCGGCTATGATGGGGATGTAGGCTAGAGTTACGAGGGACTGGCCTAGGCCTAGCAGTTTGCCTCGGCCTAGTTTTGCTCGCAAGACGTCCAGGAACACGGCTGCTATAACGAAGCCGATGGCCTGTCCAACAAATATTAGAGAAACGACGCCGTAACCAATATTGTAGTATCTACCGAGCAATCAGCTATGGTTAAAAAGAGAGGCAGACGGAAGGCTTACTTCTCCATGTAGGGGATCAGAGCACCAGCAGCACCATCGCTGAGAGCATTGCCCAAGTTGGAAAGGCAGACGGCGAACAGTCGGAAGCGATTCATAAAAGGTACCCAGACACTGGGCATTACTTCAGTAGCCTCAGTGCCAGTCTCCGGGCTATTAGGTCTGCTCATCTCGAGATCAATCCCGTTTGGGGGCGTGGTAGTTCCTGAAGGCTGGCCTTCCCGAACGGAGATATGATGGAGATCAGAGGGATCTTCCTGGGGAGCACCTGGGTACGTCCTAGGGACCGTCTTTGCAGGGGCCGTCAACGGACGGCAGAGCTCTTTGGCGGGAGAGTCTGGGGAGGCAGACTGCACCGAAACAAGACCCATTGGCAGGGAGACACCCATTGTATATGAGATTGACGATTCGAAGCCTACTCAGAGTATATCGATACTAAAGAAAGATAGAGAAGGGAACGGGGAAGAGTAGATTTGGGCAGAAAGCTTGCCATCCGTGGTTGAAATACATATCTCCACGAGGGTCCGCAGCGACATTGGGACACAGAGCTGTATATGTCATCAGAGCAGAGATAAAGTCACTTGTACAAAGCAGTTCTTTGCCCCCTGCACGTCGTCGCCTGAGCAGACCGATCGGAGTGGCATTGATGGTGGTATCTGTAGCTCCACGAGGTTCCTGTCCCTCGACCGGAGAGAGACAGATCCATGTTGCGGCTCGAGTTATGGGTCTCGTCGACCTGTAGCAATAACTACCGAACAATTTAACCGGCCATGACACCCTGCATGATCTATCATGACGGGCCGTGTCACAGCCGGTGTAGATTATACAGCCCATGGTGGAGATGGGAAATATCCATTGGCTTTGAAGAAAGATTGCTGACAAAATAGCAAATTCGATCAGTTAGTTGGCTTGGTTCAGTTTCATCATCAACCTTGCTCGTAACATTTTACCTTTCTTTGGCTTGGGTTGCAACCAACAGTCAAGACAGCTCGGTCAAGAATACAAACAATCCCAGTACTTTAAGCCAAGAGTCAAACGATCGGCAAGGACCACTCGCTGGGCAGGTCTTGCTCACAAAAGAGCCGTGGAGCTGATAAATCCAGCACGGCGTGGTTGACGATAATCGTACAAGTCGGTGATTCCCAATAGAGGAGTTCCGCACATAACTAGTTAACTTATCAACTAACTATATCCATTTCAGCTAGTTAACTAGATAGAGCGATATCTATTCATCAAGGTGTATCGTTTTATCCGTATCTACCCCTCCATCAACCCCTCCACCATACGTTAAAAAAAATATACAATCTCGAGGAATCAAAGCCAAGAACACCTGACCACATAACGCCTAAATCACAATGGGTCGAACCAAGCGAAATATTCTTGCAGCCGCAGAGGCTTCAATGACTCCTCCCGATGCACTCGAGGCCAACCAGTCGATAGTTCGTGTAGTGAAGCCTGAGGGTAACAATCTCTACACCTGCGAGTTCTCGGACACAAAGCCCATCGTCTTGGAACTCGCCCAGCGGTTCCGCAATACCATCTGGATCAAGCGTGGCGGCTTTGTCTTGGCTGAGCGATACGACATCAGTAAGGAGGATACTCGGGCCATGGGCGAGATTGTCAATGTTGTTCGCGACGAGAAGCTTTGGCGCAAGCAATCTTACTGGTAAGAAGCTCCAGTTCACAGTAGGACGAACGAATGATGGACTTACCACCCCTCATGCAGGCCAAAGGAATTTGTCAAGAACACATACAACCAGAGCGACTCCGAAGACGAATCTAACGTCGGTAAAATGCCTCCTAGCGACTCCGAGGATGAGTAAATTGCATCGCATATCTATCTCTATTTGTTCTTTGCCTCGACTTCCCTGGCCTGCGCCACAGAGACGATCGGGTCATTTATCCCAAAGTACACCAACACGACCGTCGCAAATAGTACGCTCACGACAACGCCAGAGCTGAGGTCGGTGCTCGGAAACATATTCCAAGCCCATTCCTGCGCGAGCCAGAGAGATACCACGACGAGGGGCCTGCGCGTAGCTCGCCAGAGCAAGTACGGCGTTGCCCATGCGAGATAAGCGTAGAACTGGTAGTGAAGGGACCGCGCGAACAGGAGGCCGATAATATTGGCGGAGAGCATGGTGGTCATGACGTACTGGGGGGTAACATGGTGGGAGATGCGAAGCTCCTCGTTCTGTGTGAACGGGGACTTGTTTCGGAGGAAGGACGGGATCAAGGCAGACAGTGGGCGGTCGGCAGGCCGGATCCATCGGTTGGCAACAAAGGCCAAGAGCACGGTAGCGTGGAGGCCGAGGAGGGTCAGAGCAAGAGACTTACTGAGGAACAAGTCCTCGCCCAACATACGCCAGTTGACCGTCCACTCAAACTTGAACTGACGTGACAGCTCAAAGGCCCGCGCAGCATATCCGCGGGGGTTCTTGGAGATGAAGGGGATGCCAATGGCGAACTGGATCTGCGCCATCAACCAGGCTAGTCGGAGACTAGCGCTGAACCCCCGTCCCAGGAAGAGGATAACGCCGACGGCGGGGAGGACGAGCAACAGCGACATCTTGATGCCCAGACCCCAGCTGTACACGACGCTTCCAAGGGTCCACGATCGGCGTTGAAACAAGTAGATGGTGAGCCACAAGCAAAAGACAGCGAAGCAGTCGTTGAAGCACCGTAGGACAAAAATGCTATGGAGACGCTTTGAGAGGATCAGGAGGGGGAAGATGTATGGAGGAGCCTAAGTTTCGTCAGCAACGTGGTCCTCAACCAACGAGTCCAAAGCTCACCTTGGCCTGCCAATAGCAAAGCATGACCACGGTCAGAGTGGCCATATACAGCACGCCAAAGATTTGCTGCGCCAGAAAGATATCCTTGCCCTCGCCTGTGATGTAGTACAGCCCCGTGTAAGTGTAGACGTGCGCGGCCGGGTAGACAAGGGGACCGGTGCCGCCCTCGATCTTTGTGTAGTCTCGCTCGCCCGAGACGAATTGCGATACCTGCTCCATGTATGCAACCCAGTCGATCTCAGTGTCTACGCACGTCAGCTTTGCTTGAGGAGAGGACGGCTGATAACTCACAGGGGATCTTCCAGATGATCAAACTGCACAGGACCGCGTCCATGAGCCAGAGCGCGACGGGGACGAGCTTAGAGAGGGCATGGCGTCCGTGGGTGATGTCGGAGACGAGGCGAGTCGCTTGAGCGACGACTCCGGGCGCAGCATCTGCCATGATGTCGGTTTGGGTGAAGTTGAGAAGCTTGACAGATCTGGGGTCCAGGGGCAGGGGTTCAAGTACAGGATGGAGCTTGAGGAGCTTGGGCAGCCCCGCGATATGCATAACCTCGGCCTCTATTGTTCTTGTACATCAACACCAAGACAATAGAAAAAGGGCGATTCAGAATTGATGATCCAAGCATCACTATTCTTCTCTATTTATTCTATTATAACTCCCCTTTCTCTTCTCTATTCACAGCTTTGACCTGGCATCTTTGCCAATCTTATCCACTAGCTCAACCACACCCTCAGCACAACCATAGGACCCCTGATATCCCCATCCCGAGTGGCCATAGTTGTGCACAATCCACGTCTCGTCATCCAGCTTCTCCTCCTCGAGCCGGAGCCCATCCTTCCGCCATGGTCGCAGGCCAACTGCGTGCCTGATGATGCTCAGCCCCTTGACGCCCTTGCCGCCCGCAATCTCTGGCCGCGCCGCCACGATGCGCTCCATGATGCGCGCCGCGACGTTGGGGTCCGGCTGCGACTCCCAGTTGCCAATGTCGTAGGTGCCGCCCAGGATCGTGCCGCCTCCCGCCGCCCGCTGCATCAGGTACATGATATCCGCGCCGCCGTCCTCGACGCCCGAGGTGCTGAGCATGGGGCTGGCCTCGTTGCGGACCAGCACGACCTGGCCGCGCGCGGGCGCCATGGTTGCGTCCTCGACGCCGCCCAGTTTGAGGGAGCCGAGGCCCGTCGCGTTGACGATGATGTTGGCAGCCTTGCCCGTGTGGCTCAGGTTCTTGGCGTCGCTGATGCTGGCGAGGACGACGCGCTTGAAGACGACGCCGTTCTTGAGGCACTGGCCCAAGAGCCAGGGCAGGTAGATGGCTGTGTTGATGCACACGGATGTGAACTCGCAGCCCGAGTCGTAGCCGGGGGTCAGTTCGTTTGGGTTCTGCTCTCGATAGTCCTCAAAGATCTCCTTGTACCAGGGTTCTTCGAGGAAGAGGGCATCTGGGGTGGTGGTCTTATTTGCCTGCTCGGCGTCTTTCTTTCGCCTTTGAATGTGGCATTCTGCGTACCGTGTCAGTTTTTTCTCTTACCACTGAGAGTAGGAAGAGTAACGGACTCTGAAAATGAATACCAGCCTCCGGAACTTGCTGGCACAGCCGCTTGAACTCGACCCAGGTACGTCGTTCCCATCGGCTGCTGTCACGGGTAGCCATGCTTCACACGAGTCAGTGCTCGTACATGAAAGTGCACATTCTTCGAAGAACCTACGGGCAAATGTTGGCACCAGCAAAGGGCGAAGCGTATTCGATGTCATAGTCACCAGGCATGTGCTTAGACACGACAGTAATCTTGTTTGCCTTGTTCTGCTTGGAGAGGAGGTAGGCCGACGTCAAGCCAGAGACACCAGCACTTCCACAAATGTTAGCAGCTCATTCAAGAACATTTCCCAGGGTTATGGACTTACCCAACGACAACGATCGTGTTGGCCATGTTTGCGCCCGACAATTGGTCTTGCTATGCAGCAAACTTGATTGAGCAGCTTTTGGCCGTTAAGGCTCAGTTCCTAACTGGACATTGGAGGGCCATTCAAAGTGAGGTATGTCGAGATACCATAACTTATACACCATCTGCTCGGCTTCCAGTTGGAGCCTCAATTGTCGCGCCGGCTGGATCGTCTCCGTTGATTGGTCCGCCGCTGATAAGCCGACAAAGACCGGCGCGGGGCTGCCGAGATCGGCCCCGCTTTCGGGAAGTAATCCTCGAGATAACTCGGCCGTTCGTCCAGTAGGTGAATTTCAATAACCGGTCTTGCTTCCCAAGGCGTACATTGCATCTTGTCACTCTAGGCCTCATTGGCTGCTGTCAAGATGTTGACCCTCCAAGGCGTGCATGGCATCTGCCAGGTCGGCGGCTTTTCACCTCCGCTGTCATCAGCCTCAATGCAGAAGGCCTCATAAGAACATGACTGCATTCAATTGAGATCACCAAGGGCTGCAATGCGACACTCTTGTCTTTGACTCACTCTAGTGTCCCTTCCGCAGCCGAAATTGGGGAGTGGCGTTCCGTAACCACCGGGAGATATGCTTGGGTATTGTTCACATACTCTAACCATTGACCTAGTCTCTATGATTGTGACACTGGCGATCAAGACCAATCCCCTGTTCTAGCCCGGATCATTCGATGATCCAACTCTATCAATGCCGAATAATGTAATTACATGCTCTTTCCTTGAGCAAGCTGACGAGATCTGTCTCGAAACACTCAAACATGTCAGTGTCGTTACGCCTATACCCCATCTAAGAGAGCTGCTTGGCCAACAGCTTCTGGAGGCCCTGGGGATCGGCGCCAACCATCTCGTCGACCTTTTCACCACCCTTGAAGACGTAAAAGGTAGGCATAGCACGCACGCCAAGCTCAGCCGTCAAGTCAGGCAGCTCGTCGACATCAAACTTGACGAACTCAATGTCCTCGCTCAGGGAAGGTTCGTCAGAGAGCCTTGTAGAAATATTAGATTACCAATACGGCGGCAAGTGTGCAAGGGGTCTTACTTGGAGAGGATGGGCGAGATGGCCTTGCAGGGACCACACCAGGTGGCGAAGCAGTCAACAAGGACAGCCTTGGGAGTCGAAGAGACGAGGTCTTTGAACTCTTTTGTTCTAGTGGTTTCGCGTTAGTCAATCTAGGTCCGTTTTCGGTCGGGACATACAACTCACGTCTTGATCTCTGTGACAGCCAGTCTCGCGGATGAGCTGTGGAAAGGCCTAGACGCAAAGGAGAGGGCGCCTGCACGCGCAGCCTGAGAGACGGGTCGCGCAAATCGGAGTGATGAGTTCATTGTGGGTGGTGAGATATTGACTATGCAAAGACGGATGGATAGAATCTGCTTTGATAGAAGGGTTTGAAGCTTTTGATGAAGATGCTAAGTTAGATCTGGATTTCCAATCGTGGAGCTCTGACGTTGCTTGAGTTAAAGTGGAGTCGACAGTTGATCATCATTTCGCGCTAGCGAGATGGCTTTTCAAGTCTTCAATGCAGGACTTATACCGAGTAACTTATGCCTCCCATCACTGAGCCCGATGACTTTGCTGCCAGAGCCTGTCTTTGCAATTGCGTTACTACAGACTTGGTCCTAGCTATTAGGTATACTTATTTTATGTACTTAGTACAGTTCAAGCCATCTTAACTCGAGCCAGTTAACATATCTACTATGTAACCTTAACCATATAGACTGCCCATAAAACACCAGAAAGTTCAACTCGAACTCGACGCACTGCTTCCTCGAACAGTAATAACAAATATCCTACGTTATGAGCCGGCATCTCATATTGATTGTCCCATACGTACTCAGCAGCTAAACTAACTAACGTTAGTGCCCGAGATCAATGACGGCAGAGTTCAAGGGCCCCCTGCAAACCAAAACATATTGCTTACCCGTATATCACCTTTACTTCACAAGTCTATTTGTTCATTTGGTCAATTCACCTATCACTTTACAATAGACATTTACACCATCACTCTGACAAAAGTACATGTCGAAATCCGACTCTCGCCCACCAACTCTTCTCCTCATCCCTGCTCCTACCAATATCAAGATATTCTATTGTTTCGTGCAATCAACCGCATCACGCCAAGCTCATGTGCCGGGCCGAGGTAATCCTCTAGTAACCCAAGAGCAAAAGCATTCCCAAACGTCCAAATCAAACCCTTTTCCGGCTGCCCATAAACCCCGGCTAATCGAAAGAAAAATTGGCTCCTCGTTATGAAAACGAGGAGAACGGTACTAAGCTCCTCAAAGAATGAAAGCGCCCAGAAAAGGACGCGAAGAGGCCTCGGAGGAGAAGTGACTGGGCTTCTTTGCCGATATGCGGTAAATCAAGTGTGCCGTGCCTCAAAGGTACTCCCTAACTGGCGGTCGACGCGGGGTATCAAAAGATGCGTATATGTAGTTGAGAAAGAAAATCCGAGCAGTAAACGGAGCGCCGTCATCAAGGTCGTGTCCATACGTTAAGCCACCGTGTTGCTGTTCCAACACGTACCGAATGCCCAGCATTATAAGAAGTCATGTTTGCCGTCCAGAGCAAGAGTCTCCACCAGTTTCGTTGTTTTCCGTTTTTTTTTTTTTCGCGTTTGTTTTTAATTATACAAAGAAAAACTCGTAATGAGCGACTGGGGTTAGAAGACGTAAGGAGATTGTAATGAGCGTGGTTTGTCGCAATACCGACGTTGATAAAATAGTAAGGAGACTCTTCGCTGGACAGGCTGAACATTAGTTTACTTCTCACATAGCTGGCAGAATGTGGCTTCTTCGCCTCTCCGAGCTTCGTCTCGCATCCACAGAGGCTCGCGGAGTAATATCAAGCAGCTTGGCGCTCCCGGCGCTGAAGTTGCGAACGTGGCCCTTGCCTAGATTGACGCTTTTAGCGCGCTGAAGGTCAGCAGCCTCTGATGAAGGCGAGATCGGAGATGATTCGCTCTCGTCTTCAGACTCAAGTTCCAAAAGGCCCTCGTGGCTCTTCATGGTGTATCTGTGGACCACCTGGGGCTGAGAGCCAACGGCACCCCATTTCATGTCGGCATCTTCGACAAGATCTTCCTCGTCGCTACTAGGGCGTCCCTCGCCAGAGCGACGGCCCATCATATCGTGGCCAGAGTACCGCCGAGGAGTGAGTTTAGTCAAGTATTCGTCTTCGATGATCTCGAGGTCCTCCTCGGTGCTGTTGGTAGGGGAATCAGTATTAGTGTCCGCTTGCTCCCGCTGATTAGCGCGCCGGATACTGTCCCGCATAGCCGCCCTTCGGGCACTAGCTTTTCCGGACAACCAGGAGCCCTCGGAATCGATTGAGGCCAATGACATGGACATTCCAGCGTCGGGGGATGGCGAGACGTAAACTCGCTCCAGTGTAGAGGGCGTGCGGCGGATGGCGTCGACCGAGCGGTGACCTGACGTGGGAGTATCGTAGCGGACACCCAGGGATCGTAACTGTTCCATTTCTTGAATCTTTTGCTCGGTAAGTACAGGCATTGGTGGTTCGGCTTCCGGAGATTGGACACGTGAAGCCGGCGGCGAAAGCGGCAACTCTGGGAGATCTTCTCGGAAGCGGGATCTCGTTCGTTTAGGTGCGCCAGCACTAGGCTTGCGGGCCAGGTAATTGCCTGTCGAGGCATTGGGTGAATCTTCGCCCTCAAGTTTAGCAAGTGCATGTGCCTGCGCCTGTGCTCTTGCCTGAGCAACAGTTGCGGCAGCTTGCATTTCTTCTCGCGAGGTGTTTGCAAAAGACGAAGGACCCGAGTGCCTCTGCCGCTTGCTACCCAGCCGTAGAAAAGTCTTGAAGGAGAAGTGGCCGTTCTTGCTTCTGTCAGAATCATGCGATCCTCTCCGTAGGACGTCCTCCTCGCTGATCGTCTCTGGCGGGGGAGAAACCATCCTGTCTCGATCCGAACGCAGAGTGGATCTAGAACGTGATTTAACGGACCTCAGGATACCAGAGAACCTATTACCCGGCGATATTCCTCCAAAGTCTTCAGATGCTCGCTTTATGGAAGAGGCTTCGGATGGTCGTTTCATGGACGCGGTATCTTTGGTCATGACTTCTTCCATGGGCGTCGGTTGCTCGGAATTGACCGTGTCCGTACGGTGAAAGCTCTCCTCGTCCTTCTTGGAAGGCTGCGCCTCTGCAGTATCCCCAGTAGTATCCATGGGTTCTGGCTCATCCGGGGACTGAGGCTGTGAAGTGGTAATAACGGCCGAGGCTGGGTCAATTCCCAGGCCTATCAATTCACGGCCCATGACTCCTCTTTCGAAATTCTCAGGCGGCGGAGTGCCAGACTTCTTGGCCTCGATTTCCTCTGCCTTTTGCTTCTCGGCTCGCTGGGCCAGTCGACGTTCCGTCTTTTGCCTTTCTCTCTGCACTTTCTTTTCTCGCCGTCGATTATCTCTCTCCATGAGCTCTCTGAGATCGCGTGCGTCGAGGTCATCGGCGAGGGAGTCAACGCGCTTATGCGCTTTCATTGTTTCTTCCGGGATTGGCTCCTGTCCAAGGAGCCTTTTCTTCTGGGACCCTGATCGGTGGGGACCAGGTAGGTGAGAAGTTGTCCATCTTGCATTGGGTGTGTAGTGAAGGGTCGGTCGTGGAGCGAGGGCAGCCAGAGCCGACACCTTGTAGGAGCCAAATTCTGAGTCTGACGAGAGACTCGAATGTATAGATCCTGGTACCGGTAAAGAAACATCAGAGGCGCGACTAGCACGATGCCTTCCCAGTCCAGCTGTTTTGGATCTTTTGGAGTCTCTCTTCATCGGCCTACCTGCAGTCCATTGATCTGTGGCCGGTCGTACTGGCACGAAGTTGCTTAGTGCTTTGATTTCAGCTTCCCGATCTTGCTCCGCTCTCCGTCTCTTGCTTGTTTTCCTTCGATCTGCGTGGTGAGTAGGACGAAGTGTGGGGGTGCGATCCCACGTCGCAGAATCCTCGTCGTGATTGCTAGTAGTTCTCGTCCGGCCAATTCGTTCCCGGGCTGGAGGAGGGCCGTGGTCCCGGTCGACGCGGATTGAATCCTGACGCCCCGGAGAGAAGCTGTAGGTGCGTGTGGCTCGGTGTAACTTGGCAGGCTCAGTACGTCGTTTCTTCAGACCAGCCTTTGGGCCTTCATTCCGAGGTGGTGCCGCTCCTTCTGCGTCAGAGAGAGCAGCACCGCTCCGGGAGCGCTTGCGGCTGCTCCGACGCCGGAAAGGCCAGATGGCCATGACTCCGGGTACGTTACCAAAGACAGAAGCTAGTTACGGGCAGCCAGTATCGCCACCAATGTATAGTCGAAATTGTCGAAATCAAACGCGGCGTGCGAGGGCATCGTGGTGTTGTCGAAGCGGTCGAACCAAGGTGGTCATCTGGGTTGACGAGGGAGAGCTGCAGGGTCGTATCAAACAGTTCGCTGCGCTGGCGGGCTTTGTAGCCGCGACAGGGCGACGGGGGTTTCGATGTCGGTCGTATCGACAGACGCGCGAGCGGTTCCAGGCGAGAGCAGGCGGCTGTAGTGGTAGTCGAGCGAAGCGGTGATTGTGTATATGCAAGGCGTGTGTGATGTGTGGAAATGAATGCAAGTACGCGAGCGAGGACGTGGTCGTGGACGTTGGCGGTTGTGCGTGGCGAGACGTGGGTGGGTGTAGTTGTCGAGGAAGCAGCAGGTGCTAGGTAATTAAGGTAGCAATTACAAGGTGCAAGGTGCAAGGTGCGAGGTCAGCACACAAGAAAAGGGCAGGCGCGATGGGCTCCTGGGGGCGGCATTACATAGGACAATTTTTCAGGGCGCTAGGGGCCCAGCAGGGAAGGGAAGGAATGAACCAAGCAATGAGTGGAAGCAGCTTCCGAGTAGTTGACCAACGAGCGACTGCAGGTTAGAGTGGGAAAGTCGACGTCAGGCTCAGGGAAGGGCGGGAGGTCCACATCATGAATTGTGCTTTCTTCTTGGGCCCTGCAAGTGCTAGAAACTGGTCCGAGCTGTGTACCTTACTGTAAGTACTTTTTCTTTTGGCGAAGAGACAAGGAGGCCAATGCCCTCAGATGTCCCCGGGCGACGTGGCAAGGGTCCCGTCACTCTGGAGCTTTTGCAACAGGGCCCTCTTAATGGAAGTGGAGATGCCTTGAGGTAGCGATACGAAACCAGCTGGTGATGGCAAAGGCTCAATAGGCGACATCCGGTACTAGTACTTGCCGGCTAGTCCCAGGGCTGTCTCCAGGGGGTGCGGGTACGCTGCCATTCGGGCGGGCTGGGTGGCGTCCAACCCGCTGGAGCCGGTGTTGAAGGCTAAGAATGGCCGCTGGAGGGGCGCCGCTGGCGCTGTCTGGGCGCTGGGGTTAAGGTGGCGGGGCGACCTCGTAACTGACGGTACATGGAAGGCCGGTACCTGATTGTCAATCTCGAACAGCTGGAGGCACCGGTCACCACCGCAAGAGAGTGGAACTGGATAGCCGCAGAGGATGAATCTGAATGAATGGTACTAGTCTAACGATAGGCAAGAGTAGAGTCCTTAGGCCTGCCAGAATCTTGCTCAATTCTGTGGGAGGAATCCTCAGCTGGGGTGGTCATCCAACTTCATCCAACGGGTCGGCCGGAAGAACATGACTGAGGGGAGACTGAGCTGACTCGCCATGCTTTGAGGGGCAGCAAGACCAGGAAAGCTCCGATTTTGCCCACTGCCCTCAATGTTTGTTCTGATGTGGAGGCACGGGACTTCAATGGAGTCAATGCTAATGGCATGAAGATGATGTATGGTTAATTCCGCAATCAGAGCTAAAGGCGGGGAGCCAAAGGGCACCTCAGGCATGAACCAGGAGGCAGCCCACCGGGCACTGGCCCTGCATTGGACTTCACAAATAATCAACTCTTGTATGGAACAAAGCAACAAGATCCGGCACAAGCTGTGTTGTTTTTTCCCCGTCGATCATCGGATGCTCTCTCTGGTCATCCATTTCCTGTTGCGGCACAGCAAAGCCAGCAGCTGGCCTTGCTCCCTCGCCCTTGTCGGTACCTCTGCGCTCCGGCCGAGCCATCCACTCCAAAATTCAGCCCAACAGCATCCCTCAGTCGCTAAGTCAACTGTGGAATAGTGCATTTTCTATTTTGGAGACTCTGATGGAAGATCTCGAAGCGCACGCATTGCAAGCCTGCCTGTCTTTGTTACGAGTCCAAGTCGCCGGTGCTATTCGTGTCTAAATACCTCAAGAGCATCGTGTACGGGTAGGCTGTGTCGTCAAATTACGACCCATGGTCTGGCATGTCCTGATAAACTGGAAGTCGGATGGAAGCTCCGGATCGAACCTCCGCCGGTGGTTGTTGTCGATGATCGTCGCCAGCTATAGCTCCGCTGGTGCTATTGATCTCATCTCACCCTAAACCAATGCATCTAGTCGAGTTCGTCCCCGTCTGCAGCTTTCGCTCTTGAGATTGGCTAGTTTCAAGAGAAAGGGTGGGAGGGCTCAGGCATTCTTCAAGCTAGACTACGAGTCGTTTGCCTTGCCGTTCCTCCAACTCGTGAACTTGGGAGGCCACGGGAGCACTATTCATTGCCTGGGCTGTCCACTCATCGGAGAGCTCTGAAGGTGTTCGCTTGCCACTTTTGCAGCCACAACCTCCTGCGGAGGTCTTACTAACTGGTTTCCAAGACGACGTTACGACATTGAATTCAAACAACATTTCCGTTGTATTACGGGAATCTCCTTTCCTCGCAAATGGCTACGCTCTTCGATGATCAAATTGATGCGCGTGACACATGCCATGAGCTTAGAGTTACGTCTGTCGCTTCGATCGCTGTGTTGAACTCGTGGCTTGTGACCTCCCGCCACCTCCAAGAGGCTGTCGTTTCGCCTTGGCCAAGACATTATTCACCGCGCCTTGATCAAGCATGATATGCCAAGCCCATGTCTTTGGCTGCTGGATGTTCCTCTGTCTCGACAACTCTTTATTAGTTACTGTAGTGCGCCGAGTTGGGTAGGCCTCGATCCCTTCTTCCAAGCTCTCGAAAGGTTAGCCAAAACAATGTCGCCAGTAGTAACAGTAAGCGACCGCACAGTGGAGTGACCTTGCAAACAGACCATGTCAGTCCTGTCTCCCTTGTCAGTCTCCCTTGTCCATCGCCAGGTACCGGTACTTCGTACCTCGCATTAGACCCACGCATCGCGCGCCCGTCCACGCCGTTCCTGCTTGTTTCTTCGTATCACCTCCTGGGTTACGAAGTGACTCTGGGCTCTCCGAGTTTCGTATCCCGTCCCGGCCAATATCTCCGGAAAGCTGCTCCGAAGCTGGCCTTTACGTGCGCATCTATCGGTCAATTTCGCTGCCCGCGAATGCCGCCGAGTCGTTCAAGTCTTATGACAATTGGTCTCGGGTACAGCTGAACCTGGCAATAGCAGGATCGGGCAGTGAGCCAGCCCCCCGTCCAATGCAGAACCCGAAGCTAGTGTACGGAGTAAGGGTACTTCATACGATGCACCGATATCAGCCAAGATCTGGCGTACGGTCCGGTAAGATTGACAGCCAGAGTATGGGGACAATTTGAATCCGACCTCTTTTCTTGTCTGTAAGGGTCCTTCTTGCTATGGTTGTCAGGCACATGGGATGGGTAGGGTCATCAATCCTGGCTCATTGATAACCAAGTTTTCGTCCACTCTCAATGCCGATCTCATCTTAATTACCCAGACAAGGACGTCATCACAACGGGCTTGCAGGCTCAACGATCTGCGAGAGGCATGTCCCGCCTCCTGGTTTTATTAATGAGGTACGTACCCGAATCTTCCCTTGAGTCAGACAGAGAGCTCGAGTTGTCATACATTGTTTGGCACGTCGTCTTCGGCCGCCCGCGACTTGGATCAATCTACCACGAGTTAACCATGCTCCTAGTGCTGCCGTCGCGCGACCGTTGAAGCGTGGAGCTTGTGCCTGGACGTTACGAATCAGGGACCAGACACGCTGTTTTGACTTCACCCGAGTTTCGGGGTGGCTAATAACTTTGCGTCCAGGGTTGGTGATACTGAATCGCGACATCTCTAACGTTTAGAAACCCCATCCGAGACCGCTAGGGTATGCCAGGAAACGCCATGTTGCCCAAGTGCCGAACTTCCAATCATCATATGATAGAGGTCAGCCTTGGTATCACGGAGCGAGGAGGACTACTGTCTCTCCATAATATATTGATCTCAGCTCTTGACATCGAGCAGCAATAAACGGTGGAGCATCGGGTTGGATCTTGTGCTAATGATAGCGAAATTCAAACGCTCCCGTGCCTACGTGCTATGTCCCGTCAATGGGCAAAGAACGGAGCCTCCCTCCTAATCCGCATTGATTGGTTCGAGGGTTCCCTGTCAAAGCCTCCCTCCTGACGGCGTTTTATCGTAGGGACCAAGTTATTATGCATGGAACACTCCCAGCGTCTTTGAATGGGCCCTTTTCTCCCTGTCCAGCTCCTCTATAGCTGCTTGTATTTTACTGCTATACAATTATCTCGATCTCGTTAACTTGTGTGCCCATTCAAACTTGGTGGTTCAGCTGCAGCCACAATCGATGCCCCTTGGGCTCGTGGTGCTCAGCTGCTTCTCCAGCAAACCAGTGCGATCTGCTTGGAAGTAATAGAGTTCAGATCGTCCTCTAGGTACGCCGGGGTAAGCAGGGAAAGGTAAACGCACTGATCCCAGCGCCCCTTTGTTTCATCAAGCAGCAATGGTTCTGGGTTGTGGGCCAATCGATCTTAATGTTTCATCGTGCACGGGACTGAGCCTCTGGCCCTGGCCATGATGTCTTTTCTTTGTTCCATCCCAGATCTATTCCCCCTTGCCATGGACGGATGACGACTTCAGGGGGGCATCTTCCCAAGGGGAAGGGAATGAAACACTTAGTGTGTCGCCACGTGGATGCGATGTGCAGTGTTGAGTGTCTACGGAGCTACGTAGGGGTCCGACTCAAAACACCAGACGAAAGCTGCCGAGAAACTGACTCACAGACAGCTTCCGCATTCAGAACAGCCAGAGGTAGTAACTATTGGCGGGATATGTCGGTTCGGTAGGGCAACTTTTCACTACTCCACGCAGATGAAATGTATTACCAGGAATGGTCTTACTGTGTCTCCGAAATCACGCGAAATGAGGGTTGGGTGTAAGCGCCTTTTAAGGTGATACCGCCTGATTCGAGGTGATCAATGAGTCTTTTGTGATACCGGTAATGAGCCAGCGGCAACTCCGAAATCAAGGTTTGTATGCTGTGCTTCCTTCGTTAAGGGCACCGGTTGGCTATCAACTGCCAACGCTACAATTGGGAGATTACATGGCCGTACTATGGAGAGGACTGCTTGCGTAACAGACAATTGGATATTTCGCCAGAAGTTACAAAGTACATAAATCCATTAACTCGACTCCTTGAAGCTGCCAGAACACCAGTCCCGGCGCATTGGCTGGAAATGGAAATATTGACAAATTCCTTGGGAAAACACAGTCTCAATAATCCTATCCAAGTAAATCCGTAGTTAATTAGCACTCACTACTAATTACCTAGCGATATGTGAACCCTATGGAACCCACCCTTAACAGGGAAAAGAGCCCACAGTTGGTCACGTGGCCAGCGCACCCATTAGATGTTTCCACGGCAACACGTATTTCGTGTTTACCCCCCAACTTCAACGACGAAGCGCGATTAGGACGTCGAAAACACAGTCAGACGTCTCGAACGCTCAAAGCATTACAAACAACACAAACGTAGAGCGACAGACATCAGTAACCATGGCTTACAATCCAAGAATGAGCATTATTCCAACCTCGCAGCAACAGACACGCTCACGCAAGAAAGAAGAGGAGGCCGACGCCTTCATGCGCCTCCCTGACCGCGAAATAGTGGGCTGTATCACCGATATTGGTATCAATTTTACTGTCGCGGATCTTCAGAAACCGAATCCTGTTCATGTTCAGCAAATCTTTGAGTGGTTTGCCGAACTCCTGGTCAATGCGACTCGCGAGAGTGTCGAGCCGGCGATGCGCGCCGCTGCCGAAGATATCTGCGGCGAGTACTCGGATGTGATTCCTCCGGACACACGCAACCTGATGGGCTTCTACGTGTCGCTGCGTAGGTTGCTTTTCGAGTGCGGTATCACCGATTTTAGCTTTAACGACCTGTATCGGCCGACATACGACCGCCTTGTCAAGATCTTTAGTTACCTCATCAACTTTGTGCGGTTCCGCGAGTCACAGACGAGTGTTATCGACCAGCACTACAACAAGTCCGAGTCAACCAAGACACGCATCGAAACGCTCTACGGGGAGAACCAGGAGAACGAGGGTCGCCTGGAAGACATGCGACACAACCGCAAGGCAATGGAAGCGCAGGTCCGAGAAAAGACGATGAGGAACGAAGATCTCAAGAAGAGGTTGCTCGAGCTTAGACGCAACCAAGAGAGGGTTGCTGCACGACTAGAAGAAGCCAAGCAGAAAAAAGGGGAGCTCACCGCGGTCCTGGAGCAAAAGACGCAAGAAAAGGTCACGCTGAAGCAGGAAAGCACCAAGCTACGGCCGTACATGCTGCAGAGCCCTTCAGCCCTTCAGGACAATCTGGCCGAGCTGCGTGAGATTCTCAACAACGACAAGTCCCACATCGATGGCCTTGACCGTAGAGCTCGAGCTCTCCAAACGTCAACGGATTCCTTCTCGGTAGTCTCGACAGACGTGGCATCCTGCATCAAGATTTTAGACGAGATTGCTACCGAGCTAAGCAAGGAGGAGGAGGAAATGGCGCGTAATGCAAAGCAGCGAGATGCTCTCTCGGAGCGCGGTAACAACGCACGCGAGGTGGAACGCGCAGAGACCATGCTGAAGCGCCAACTCTCCAAGTGGATGGAGCGGACGGAGAAGCTCCGCGAGCAGAGTAATCAAAAGGCTCAGGAAGCCAAGGAGAAGATGCAAGAGCTCAGGGCGGTGCACAAGAAGCTCACCGAGGAGCACACGGAAAAGGGCAAGGAGATGGAGGTGCGCCGTGTGCGAATCGAGCAAACTGAGAAAAAGGTTAGTTTGGGATGTTGTTGGTGTGTGGTTTACATGGAGCTAACTTGGTGATAGATGGTCGATCTCAAGGAGAATATTGAGAATGAGGTTCACAGCGCCCACGAAGAGTATCGCAAGATGGAGGCCCACATCACGCTGTATATCGCAGAGATGGAGCAGGCCATCGCCTAGATCTATATCGACGGTCTCTGCTACGGTTTGTGCTTTGCGTCACGATTGGGCGGGAATAATTGGAATAGATACCACTTGGGCAGGCGTTTAGGATGGTTCATCACGATATGCTAATGTTTGACGTTGGAGGTTTATATATCTTAAACATGATGATAACGATTATGATATTCTTTATTCTTCGGTTAGATGCCTGTTTCTTCGTAAATCATGGCATCGTCAAATGCAGCTTCTGCAGAGATGAGGTTTACGAGGTCATAGAGCCTCCTTTTGTTGAGTCTCGAACTCGAACCAGCGACCCAATACCTGATTGATACTGACACATCGCCCACTCCATGACCCATCATCTTTCATTGCCGTACCGTTCAACAAAGGGACCAGTTCTCCCCCAGGATGCTCGAGATGGTCATGTCCGCCAACACCCTTTGGCTCAACAACAGCAGCCCGAAACGAACCCCGCGCTGCAGCATCTACCAGGAGCGCCGCCGAGTTCCCTATTCCTTGAGCAGACCACTCACTTGCATCGCGGTGAAGTGCTAGGAGCCCGTATACAAACAATACTGGTGTGTGAGCGCCAGGGACGTGGTTTGGCGGCGCCAAGACCGGTGAGTCTTTGGGAGAGAAGACGGAGAGGTAGGCGCGGAGATGTGTGACGGTTGGGGCAAAGATGATTCTTATGTGACGGGATATAGCGATTTGGAAGAGCGGTGTTTTCTGAAAAGGGTGAGAAGATGGTAGTAGTCCTTGATGTGCATCTTGGAGGCGCAGTTCGTTTTCGACGAACTTTGAATGGAAGTCGGCCTTTGAAAATCCAACTATCAAGGTTGTTGGATAACGGTGGTATGATAAGATGTATGATAGGAGCTCGGAGGGCGTTACTGGAGGAAGAATGAAGTGTTGAGATGTCATGACTCTTGTCGATGAAGTTGTGCAGGGTAGTCCGAGGCTAGACTAGATGCAAGGTGCCGATTGACATGTTATGGCTTAGAATAACAGAGGGTATATGATACTCCGACTTCAACGGGTGCCTTTGTGGATGCTATACAATATGTATTTCACGGTCATGTCTTTCGGGTCGAAGACTGTTGCTTTAGTCTTGTGAATAGTGAATAAAGACCCTCGAGATATCCAACGTTAGTACCCATTTCTACCTCTGGTGTTGAGGAAGCCTCCCCACCAATCAAATAACGCCCCTCCACTTCCCTTGTCGCGCCAGCTCCCATCGAACCAACGTCATTCCAAAACGCCTACACCTAACCTCTACTCAGACCAGTTCTTCTCTCGTAACCGCGGTAGAAGCTCTCACTCGCTGCCCATGGAGTCCATAGCGAGGATCTCGAGTCTCATGGAGACTGGTGCGTTTTATTATCCCGTGACCGCCTCTTGTTGAGCTAAACTGACTGATGCCGCAGCGAGGGAGCTCACCCTCGATGCCGCCCAAGCAACGCGCGGTGCGCGCACGAGCTCAAGACCCCTGGACCGAAATCAGATGAGGAAGTTGTTGGATAGCCGGAGCGAGCGCGATGTCCTTGAGGGTCTACGGCGCGTCATCGCCGCATGTACTATCATTCTTCTGGCTTTGGCTCTGTGCTAATGTGTCCGCCTGCAGATGATGTACCGAAACCACAAGACCCTACCCTTCTTCTCTTCCGTTGTCAAGAATGTCGCCTCGCCCAACATTGAAATCAAGAAGCTTGTCTACATCTACCTTATCCACCATGCTGAGCAGGAGCCCGACCTCGCCCTCCTTTCCATCAACACCATACAGAAATCCTTATCCGACCAGAACCCCCAGGTCCGAGCCCTTGCTCTGAAGACCATGTCAGGCATCCGCGTCCCTGTCATTAGCCAGATTGTATCGCTCGCCATAAAAAAAGGCGTCGCCGACATGAGTCCCTACGTGCGCAAAGCTGCTGCCCTTGCGATACCGAAATGCCATCGATTAGACCCGAGCCAGGCGCCCCAGTTGATCGAATACTTGACGGTTTTGCTAGGCGACAAGCAGTACTACGTGGCTGGAGCAGCTGTATCAGCTTTCCTGGAGATATGTCCGGACCGGATAGATCTGGTTCACAAGAGCTATCGTACGTTAATTAAGCAGGTGGTGGACATGGATGAATGGAGTCAGCTAGCCACTCTACGACTGATGGCGTACTATGCGCGAAAATGCTTCCCTCGAAGACCACAGGCCGTGGACGACTCTGACGAGCAATCTCAGAACCCACAGGTCGATGACTTCTATGGCGAGGCTCGTCAGGGTGGCCAAGGCCAAGGGTCGTCTGGGTTGGACCCTGACCTGGCCCTGCTGCTAAACGGCATCAAGCCCCTTTTGCAGAGCCGCAATGCTGGTGTAGTTGTCGCCGTCACTAGATGCTACGTCGACATTGGAACCCCAGAATATGTCAAGCATGCTATTGGACCCCTGATCGCCCTTCTCCGTGGAGCACAAGATATTCAAGAAACTGCGCTCTTTAACATTGTCTCTGTCTGCCTCGTGCGGCCAGCAGACTTTGTCAAATATGCTAGCCACTTCCTCGTCCGAGCCACCGATCCCGCTCCAGTCTGGGAGCTAAAGTTGGAAATCCTGACCATTATCTTCCCTCACAGCCCGCCTCACGTCAAGAGTCTCATCCTGAAAGAGTTGGAGCACTTTTCGCAAGGAACCAACAAGGCTCTAGTCCGTGAAGCCGTGCGTGCTATTGGCCGCTGCGCACAGGCCGACAGCACTACTGCACCGCGGTGCTTGAAACTGCTGCTTGGCCAGATCACTTCTCTAGATGGGACTCTTGCTGCCGAGTCGCTAACAGTGATCCGTCATCTGATACAACAAGATGCTCAGGGGCATGTTGGGACAGTGGTCCGCTTAGCCAAGAACCTGGACTCTGCAACGGATCCTCAGGCGCGAGCGACGATCATATGGCTAGTCGGCGAGTTCTCAGGGTTGAATGGCGAGGACAATATTGCACCCGATGTTCTTCGCATCTTGCTCAAGGAATTTGCCAACGAGTCTGACGCGGCCAAGCAGCAAATTCTCCTGCTGGCAGCCAAGGTTTATCTCCATCACATCAACCGGAAGAGCGAGGGGGAGAAGGAGAGGGAGGCGGAGGAAGACCCGCCCATGGAGACTGACACTCATCCTATTGTACGCCTTTGGGAGTATGCTCTTCTCCTCGTCAGATACGACAGGTCATTTGACCTCCGCGACCGGGCCAGAATGTACAGATCCCTCTTGGCGGTCCCTCAGTTAGCAACATTGATGCTCCTTGCCGAGAAGCCTGCTCCACATGCCCCGAGCCCTTCCGAGGCCCGAAAAGGTTTCCTGCTGGGCTCCTCTACCCTAGTACTTGCTGGTGGCGGCGCTGTACACGGTCTTCGAGGATACGAGCCTCTTCCCGATTGGGTTCAGGAGGGCAATCAGCCAGACCCCAGACTCCGTGAACCCGAGAGAGGACAGGGCTCTCGATACGATGTCGAAAGAAGCACACTCCCCGCCAGCGAGAGACTTGACGAAGCAGCCAAAGTAGTCGTGCCGAGCAAACCAAATGGTATGGGCGAGGGATTGGGTAAAAAGACGCTGGACGATTGGCTTGCAGAGGAGGAAGAGGAGAGCGAGGAGTCGGAAGAAGAAGAGTCAGAGGAGGAAACCACCGATGAAGAGGAAGATGAGGATGAAGAAGAGGACGAGGAGGAGAGTGACGATGATGATGAAGAAACGGATAGACTGGTCAAAGACCAATAGCGATAGAAAGTATATCATTACAGAAAACCGGTCAATTTGGACTCGTTTGAGTCTACGAGCGCTGGTCTAAATATCCAAAACAGTATCCATAACGCCCCATGCCTTGTATGTACGTAGTAGGTTGACCGAGTAGCTGGTCATGTTGCCCTGCCGTTCCAATCGATCAAATTCAAATTATTGCACCCCATCTAAGCGTTCTGAGAGTTCTCAACCTTTCTCTCGCTGGAAGACTCTGTCGTTGTCTCTACCTCAGCCTTTTCCTTGACGCCAGTTCGCATCTGTGGGAAGAAAAGTCCGGGGTGGAAGGCAGTCAAGAGGAAGCCCGTAATAAGGACGAGGCTGCTATCGAGGACGAGGAAGCTAGGCTCATCCTGCATGATGTGGTTGCCCCAGCCACCAGCCATTTCGGCGATACTGGACACAATTTGGTTAGGCAGAGTAATAAGAGTAAGGTCAGGTCAGACTAACCGGTAGATACATCGGATGAGAATAGCAGAATAGGCTCCCATGACGGCAAAGACGAAGCGACGGAACTTGGCATCCCGCCAGACTCGCAACGCAGCAGGGTCAACCTCTGAGCTGTGCATGTACTTCCTCACCCTGAGGTAGTAATCGGTTCCCATGGAGCCAAAGGCCAGAAGCACGATGACCTGAAGGACGACACCGGCGATGATGGTCCTGTTGCCGCTCTGGGCGACCTGGGGCTGGTCGCGCTTGGCGGCTGCCGCGACGCCGCCGCCGATGGCCTGGATGATGAGGCACGAGAGGTCGGCGGGGAGGAAGATGCGCGGGTACCAGCGCGGGTGGATGCGCGACAGGGCCGGGTTGAGGGCGAGGGCGACGTGCTTGAGGGTGAGATAGATGGCGGCGCAGATGAAGGTGGGCGCGATGATGATGCAGCAGATCTGGGTCTGGAAGGCGGCCGAGTTCCAGGGGTTGGGGTTCATGAGGCCGCGGCCGATGTATCCTGCGATGTAAGTAAGTGGTATGCTCTACGGTGTTGTGTGTTTGGTGTTTTGAAACGTACCGACCGTCTCAAGGAGCAGTCCCGCGCCGAGAGCAGCGGCATATGTCCATGTTCGCTTCCATACGCCCAGGCCCACGGTCGAGACAAAGCAGAGGCCAAAGGCGACGGCGAAGAAGATGCTGGATCCGCGGTTGGGGGTGTAGCCGAGGACAGTCGCTTCGACGGGACAGAGGGCGGAGAGATCGGTGCACTCGTCGTAGCTCGCTGCTCGGCGAGCGAGTAGGTCGTCCATGATGGCTGAGTCGATGTGATGATGCTTCAAGTTGAATTTGTGGCTGTAGATGTAACGTTATGTATATGCACTTGAGTTGTCGACCGAGTCTTGGCTGTGAGGTCGTTCCCAGGTCGGTTTATTCGAAAACCCCTTCGATCTATTAACTCTGTCTGTAGATAGAAGCCACAAAATAGGATCAAAGGACAGTAAAGAAAAAGAAAAGACGTTGGAAAAAAAAGAAAGACACCATCAAGCAATGAAATGAGATCGCCGCTGACCTCCCTCCATCGACTCTAAGCAACGGGAGCCCAACTTTCCGGACCTAGCGACCGGATTTCGGGCGCATTCTTGGCCAACGACAGGGGCTCAACATGGGTCCATGGGGCAAAACGACCGTAGAGCCAAGGCCCTAGTTATGTTTCTAGAAATGCTTATCCACAGTGATTCCTGGACGTAGATCATATCTTTTGGTGCATGGTCATCTCGATAACTCGTTAGAGGATGATCTCTTTCAGGGCATTCATCTCTGACCAAGAAGATCCAGGTATTCCCGCTCACCATCGATAAGCAGATGAAGTTATAACGTTAACTAGTTAATACTGTACTGATAAAAGACCCAATCAATCTCAACGTCATAACTAACTACGTATCACCTCGCTTACAGACAATAAAGGACATCAGGCTAATGCGAGGCGCGGACGAGCTGGCGGCCGAACCCTGGTGGCGGCGCCATGACAGCGGCCTAATCTGGTCCGCGTGGGAGTAGGGATTCGGAGCATTAGATTGCCGAGCTGTTTCAAGAATGGATGTAACTAACTAACATAGATGACGGTTTCATATCTTAACTGTTCGGCTGTACAAGACTCGATGATTTTATATATTATAAGCGTCCGTCTAACTCTGCTCCTCTTTACCCCCAAGATACCGGTACACAACCGAAAAGTCCCGTCCCCGGCACCTCTCCTCCTTCTCAGCCGCCTCATACACCGCAAACGCCGGTCCGGCCAGCTCCATCCTCGCGCCGGCCTCATCGGCTGCCACCATGGCCAGCCGGAGGTCCTTCTTCATGAGCGCGATGCCGAAGCCGCCCCGGTAGTCCCTGTTGGCCGGCGCCGTTTCCACCACGCCCGCGACCGGGTTGTTCACCTCGCTCGGCCAGCACCGGCCCGTGCTGATGTTGATGACGCCCGCCAGCTTCTTGGGATCCAGCCCCCACTGCATGCCCAGGTTCATCGCCTCGGCCGTGGCGATGTTGTTGAGCGCCAGCAGGTAGTTGTTGGCGAGCTTGGCCGACAGCCCCGCGCCCTGCTCGCCGCAGTGCAGCACCTTCTTGCCCATGAGTAGTAGTATGGGCTCGAGGCGCGGGATGAGTGACGGGGGCGAGCCGAGCATGAAGGTCAACGTGCCGGCTGTGGCGCCGACGACGCCGCCGGACATGGGCGCGTCGACAAAGATGCCCTGGCCGGCTGAGGAGACCGTCTTGGCTACCTGACGGGAGGTGGAGGGATCGATGGTGGAGCAGTCGATGAAGACTCGGTCCCTTTTGGGGAGAGATGAGTTTATGATGGAGTTGTAGACGCCTTTGACGTGTTGAGGCTCAGGGAGGACGGTGATGACAGTGTCCTTGATGTGTCAGTGGGTGAGTAAAGTAAAGTAAGTATGCTGAGCAAGGCTTACGGCGTCTTTTGAGGCATCGAATTCGCTGGCGGCCAGCTCAACAGCCGCACCAGTTGATGCCGCCTTCATCTCCGTCTCAAGGCCCGTCATAGCCTCTGGGTTGATGTCGAAGATGGACACTTTGTCCGAAGGACCAAGCTTTGACTGTAGGTTCTTTGCCATCTGGTATCCCTGATGTCTGCCATGTCAGCTCAACCGTTCTTTGTGTGTATCAACTATAGCCTGGATACATGCTCATACCATCTGCCCTAGACCGATGAAACCGTAGTTATCGAGTCGTCGTGCCGAACTGGCAAAGCCCCGACGGAGAACAAAGCTCCCGAGGCGTACTGAAGGTATCATCGTGAGTATGAGTCTGACGTTGGGGGGTTAGGTGACTCTAGAGCTATCACAGCAGAGAGAGCACACTTTCTCACTTGAGTACAAAAATAACAATAGCAATTCACCAAATCTTGGTCAAGTTCACGAGAGATACAAGACTCAGCAGCTCATTGATCTATGTTAGACTACCCCCCAGACACGGGCTGCGCGTGGGGGAATGGTTACCCGAATGAGCCGGCCATTGCCGCTCATAGCCAGCGCTGCCGACGTGAGATGAAGGAGCCCGTTAGTTGGAGATCCAAGTTTTGATGCCGTTGAATTGGATGGATTGTGCGGGGAAGGGGAAGAAAATGACAGTGGACGCGGGGGATCAAGTGCGCTGATGTGGGGGACGGATTCAGTGACCGAAGACGCTAAAACATGGGGATGAGGTCGCTAAAAATGTCGTGCCTCTAGGCCTAGGGGGGTTGGTTGGTCACTCACGTCTGAACAAGCGATCAATGCCCTCGGCAACCCGGCTATTAGGCCAACTTATCCAGATCGAGGCATTGCCTAGGTCCTAACTAGGTATGAGACCCTTGATGGATCCATGCTTCATGTTTGGACATATTGTATATAAGAGTCATTACAGTACGCCTCTTCCATAGCATCCCCTCTCTCATCATCCACGCCAACCTCAGCCACCTCCACCGTCCGTCACTCGATCCCCTTTTCAGAAATGAACCAGTCAAACAGAAACCTGAATTCGCCAGCCTATCTAGTGCTTGCGGTTTCGAGGGCAAGGGGGTATGTGCAAGGGGAAGATTCGGTAAACAGAAAGAAGAAAAAGAAACAACTTATGAAGGGAAAGGAGTAATAGTAGTGATGTGGTATAATGGGAGTAAAGGCAAGTAAGTCTTGCGAAGATGCAAACTCTTTCGGCATCTCGTCTCGACACTGGGGTAGTGATCCGTATAGAACAAAAGCACAAGAGCAGGGAATGAAGAACAACCAAAAGACAAGAACCGCGCCGATCCAACCGCCCGTCCCATATATCAGCCATGGTCCTCATGGAAGCATCCGCGTTTCTCTCGTGCCACGGGTTCCCGAAGACATGGCATTCGTAGATTAGATAAAGTTCATGAGCCAGGGGACGATAGCGCTGCGAACTCGGTTAATTATCACTCATGAAAAATGGTGGAAGCGCGTAGACTTACCCAACCGCAACAGTGGCACCCAGTCCAAGCAACGCTCGGTTCTTGACCTTCTCCTTCCGTAGCTCTGCCTCTGTCTTGACCTTCTTTGACCTGGGCCGCTCATCGTCTTCTTGGCTTTCTTCCGCCTTGTCAGCGCCCTCTTTGTCGCCCACAGAGATGTCGGCAGCCTTTCGCTTGCTCTTCTTAGCAGAAGTGAGGGCTTCCTCAGCCTTGGGCTCATCCAGTTGATCCTCGTCGCCCTCAGCCTTATCTGCGGTTTGCTCTTGCTCATCCTCCTTGCTCTTCTGAACCATCTCCTTAGCTGCCTCCATCATCTGAGCAATCTCCTCAGCGGTGGGCGGCTCGCCAGCGGTGGGCAACGGAAGCTCAACCTCGGTGATGGTGTGCTTAGTCTCAACGCCGGCCGCATCGGTCGACACGTCCTCCTCGACGTGAACCTTAACCTTAGGGTCTTCCTCCCTAGGCTCCAGGACAATGGCGGGCTCGAACTCAGTCGACTGCATCACAACATCCTCCTGCTTAGTCTCCTTGACATCGCCGTTGACTAAGTCAGTCGCCTCGCTCACAGTCTCGATCGCCTCGGCCTTGAGGCGAGTGCTTCGCTTTCGGGGCGATGCAGTCGAGCGCCTCGTGGGTTTAGTGGGGCTGGCTGAGCGGCGAGAGCGAGTGGTTCGAGGGATGGCTGAAGGAGTGGGAGGAGCAAGCGTAGGCTGCAATGACTTGACCGGATCAAATTTAGGAGGTGCCGTAATGCTCTTGGCCGGCGATTCTGTGGTGGTGGTGACGGAGATCTTGGCAGGATCGAGGAGGGCACGGATCCAAGGAGTGATCTGATACTCATCGGCGAGGCTGAGGGCCTGGGTCGGGGGGATCCAGATGTTTCCGGCCGTTTCTTCGGGACTCGTAGTCGCAAGAGACTTGATGTACTTGCGCTCCGCCTCCTCGTCGGCGGCCTCGGCGTAGGGGAACGTGGCCTTGAACATGCCGGTGGCCGAAACGTAGCCGTCATAGCTGCGACGCATCAGGAAATAGCTGTTGGGGCTCGACTTGAAAATGCCCGAGACGATGCCTTTTGGCAGAGGAGCCCGCAGGTGCGCGTAGTCAAAGACTCCGAGAGCCGCCTGTTCGGTTTCGCCAGTGCCGATCATCTTAGGTGTCAGCTTGGTCTGTCCAAGGCGTCGTCGCGACACAAGATCCGTATCTGCAAACATGGGTGAGCCTGCGAAGTCGCGCCATCGAAGCGGTTGGGTGATGTATACAGTCCGGGATGCCCTCAATCATGAGGGGATTGTGCTTGGTAGGCAGCACGCGCTCGCCGATGGGGGCCATCTTATTCAATTGCTTTCAGAAATCGGGCGCTGCGCGACCGATTCGTATCACGTCAAGGTCGATGAATGGAAGTGTAATCGCGATAGAAGACGAGACAAGGGCTCGTATATCGTCGCGCAAACAAGATTAAGATGAAGGAATGAGCCTGCGGATGTTGAAAGAAGGCGTGTCAGTTATTTTGACCCTTGTTGAGGGTGTTTGGACTCGGGCGCAGACTCGCTCGCAACGGGCCGGGTCGGGTTTGCGTTTTGACGTACCGTGTCAATGCAGAGCTCAATTCATTCAAGAAGACAGAGGCCTTGAAGAACGGATAATCGCGCTTCAGGCGTGCAGTAAGTAAGAAGAAGGGCAGCAGCAAAGGGTGCTGTAGACCAAATATAGAGAGGGAGGGAAGAATGAGGAAATAAAGTAGATGAGGGTGGGAAAGGATCGCGATGGGCCTCGAGGGAAGAGCTGAGACGGGAATCCAGTCGCGCAAATTACATGCTGGATAGCGCCGAGGATTTCTAGCGGCTGCCGTCTACTGGCCCTGTTGGGCGGTCCAGGTACGTACAACTTGCTAGAAAAGGACTAGCGCATAGTGGTAGAGTGGGGTGCTGTGAGATAGATTAGTACAGTCACTGGTGTGCAAGCGCCTAGTAATCTCAGGTCTCGTGTTAATACCTGATCAGATTAACCCCGAAAATTGGCAGGCACCTGACTTGATCTTATGTACCCGATGGGTCCCAAAGTAGCCTCCTTTCTCGTGGGTGTTTACTCCGTACTCCGTACAGAATACTGTCGTGTCAGATTGAGCGATTGATTCACTACTGATCTCTCATCATTTGAGCAGCATCAACGTCACCTAACTTAGTTATTCCACGTCTCTCGCTTCCACGTCGTCTTCGATTTCTGCTAGTCTACGTGGGGAAACTCCGTTTCGACGTGACTGTGCGGCAGCTGTCTGCCGCCCCTAGCAACCACCACAGCGCCAACGCCAGCGCCGATCTCAGGGTCAACGGGAATCCCCAAACCCAAACAGGTACCCTGGTGTTCGCTGCGCCCGGCGCGCCAACAGGCGACTGCTCACCAAGAACGCGGGGAAATGGCATGGGTTCAGGCGGCGCCATGCGACGGGAAGGATGTGAGAGACTGAACTGGGAGCGAGAGACCGAAACAGACAGAGACAAACAATGCAAGCCACTGAAAGAGACAAACAACGCACGCGGGTCTCGCAGTGACTGCATTCCGTCTGCTAAGTTCGTTGGTAAATGGGCTGCTCGCAGCGCTACAGTACATACCTCTGTGCAGAGTCGGCGAATAGCATTGAAACAAGTCACTTATCGCGCGACCAGCGTTGCATGCCGCTCTGCCCAGCCTAGATGTGCTGTAATACAGTAACTAGTCTAGGAGGGACCAAAAAGCGCATCGAAGGGGTTACCGGTTCGGGACGAGGAGATCGGGCCCCTATTGCCAAAGGGTCTGCTCTCCCTTCCCCACGAGATCCAGACCCTGGACGAAGCTTTTCTAGTTGACAGACAGTGTTCACATGGAGTTCCCTGCGAGGCATTCTGTACATATGTGCTTGATATCACGGACATGTTGATACCGAGAAATCTGATTTGTTGAGTTGCAGTTAATTAGTCGCATGACAAGGGGACATGAAGGTCCATCCTCCCGTCCAATAGCGAGCGCATTGAAGGTTTGCTCCTTCGCTGGAGCAGCGCGGTAAAAGGACGCAGATAGAGAATACAGGTTCGATATCGGAAGGATTGAACGTTTGGCATTGAAGAAACTGGTCAAGGTTCATCAAGTTGGGACGTCTTCAGTTCTTCGGGACCATACTGTTCGAGTTGACTAACGGTAAACTGACCAATGTTGATTCGAATTGACCGAAAGATAATGCAGCTAAAAAGAATACACTCACAGTGAGAAAATCCTTGATAGTGAACTGATTCTTTACAGTGACCGGACTTGAAGTCTCGCTATTCAAGCCCATACCTATGTTTTCTCACCAACAAGAACCACATACTCGCCCACCCACACCCAAAGATCCAGCTCCTCACAACTCGTAGACTCAAAGCCACAGCCGCCATAAGCCTCCAAAAACAAGCCTCACTCCCGTCAGCTCCTAGCCCTGACCCCTGAACAACCCATATCGTCAGCAACCATTGGCGTTCTGTCCGTATTTCTCAAGACTCTGAGCCCAATCAGCAGCAATCGTCAATCGGAAACCCCACCGCCCAGGCCCGCCACAACCCAAGCAACACCGCCCAGCGGGAAGCCCCTCCATCGTCACCGCAACAAGCAAGCAACCCAAACCCCTCCAAGGACTGGACCCAAGCACCAAGGAATAAGCTCCCCTTTCCCCTGCTTCAACGAGTAAGCTTCTTCTCCTTCTCCCTCTCTTCTCCTCTCTTCTCCTCTTCTTTCTCCAATCTTGACACTCACTTCTTGAGCTGTTACTCATCTCTTCTACAGCTTCCATCTTGAGCTCGTCTTCCTCTCCGCTCTTCTCCTATCCCCCGCCTCACCGTCAGCCTCGCCCCGCACGCCCACCATGGCCTCCCACGACGATGATACCATGCCCGAGGAGACTCAGGGCTACAAGCTCTCCCAGCCCAAACAGAGCCTCGCTGAGTACCAGCAGATGGGTAGGTGCATTGCTTCATATTCCCTGTGCTTGGTGTCCGTGTATCGGTGTCGTTCAGGTTCTGCGGCACATGACATCTCAACTATAGTTATGCAGCGCAACCTCACACCAACATGGAATGATGTTTTCATGTTCTGTTTCCTTGTCCCAGCTCTAGCTATATGCTTCGGGGGGCCGTATTGTCCATCTCTTCTGCATGCTAGTTATTTAGCTCCCTCGCATCCTCGTGGCTTGACTTACCGCTCAAGCCTTATGCTTCTTCAAGCACAAATCCACCTGTACTCTGTGCTAACAATGGTTTCTTCCAGACGCCGGTGATGAGTCTCTTCAGCGTTACAAACAGTCCCTCGGTCTCGGCGGCGGCACTGACATCTCCGACCCCAATGATCCCCGGGTCTGCGTTATCCTCTCTCTGACCATGGACTCTCCCGGCCGCCCCCCGGTCACCATTGACCTTTCCTCTCCCGGCAGCGAGACGACCCTCAAGGATAAGCCCTTCACCATCAAGGAGGGCGCTAAGTTCACCATGAGCGCCGAGTTCAAGGTCCAGCACGAGATTCTTAGCGGTCTCCACTACGTTCAAGTGGTCAAGCGAAAGGGTATCCGAGTTTCCAAGGATTCCGAGATGATTGTACGTTTTGCTTTTTCTAGATATACTGGCGAGTCCGTACTAACACACTATACAGGGCAGCTATGCCCCCAACACCGACAAGCAGACCACCTACATCAAGAAGTGTAAGCCATGGACTCTTACGGGTTATATTGAGTCGCTAACTCGGCCACAGTCCAAGAGGAAGAGGCTCCCAGTGGCATGCTCGCCCGAGGTCACTACAACGCCATCTCGAGCTTCGTGGACGACGATAAGAAGAAGCACCTCGAGTTCGAGTGGAGTTTTGACATTGCCAAGGACTGGTAGGCAACAGCAAGCCCTCAGGCACGCCATGGCGATGTCTCGACCGCGCAGCACCGGACAAACGCACAAAAATCAATACTACACATGTCATGAGATAATGAGATACCTGAACATTGGAGACGAAGGACACCGCACAGAAAAACATAAGAAAAGACAAAAGGATCATTTAGCTTTGGGGGAAGGGTGGTTGCTCTGTTTCTATCATTTGGCTCGTCTCTGAAGAGTCAACACATCAAAATTACTCTCGAGCCTTGAAACTCGACGCGTACAGAAAATTCGATATGCATCAAGCTCTATTTGCTATGCAACGACTCTATTTGCCTTTCAGCTCCGTTAATATGCCTGCTCAAAGGACATGGTATCACATGATTGTAAAGTATCGTCAAGCTCTGCCCCAATATCAGGACAGTGTGTGTATGTAAGTGGTATGCTTTAGAGAAAGTAGTCCGGCAAGGCGTTACCGTCGGCGGTCTTCTCATTTCCTGGCTGGAGCTCCTTGTGTATATCATTCTCGGGCGCGGCCGCAAAGACGTTGAAGAAGCGCTCGCCCGTGTCGCTGACCTCGAGGACACTGGCCATGTTGCCGCAGCGGTAGCAGTAGTTGGGCGCGCTCCAGACAGTGCTAAGCCGGTCGTCGTAGAGCACCTGGAAGCCCTCCTGGCAGAGCTGATGGGCCCGGAGGATGTGTGACATGTTATTAACTGCAAGAAACTTTTTGACGACTTGTGCGCCGAAGGTGTAGCCTGCGCCACGGGGCGAGAGGGAGAACTCGTCACGTTCCGGGTCGGGGTCGGACCAGACGAGGTCGGCCATGGGGCCTTCGTGGGGAATTTCGCGGAAGCGATCTATGATTTTGATTTGGTCGATGGAGTGGATGGAGGGAGAGAGACCTGCCATTGTTATGTTAGTATCGGACTGGCCACCCGAGCAGAGCGACCACTGACCTCCGTGAACGCAGAATATTTGATCGTTGATCACGACACTCAAGGTCAAGAAATCAAACATGTCGGTAAAGTAGTGCCACACATTGGCGTTGCCGTACTTGCGCGAGCACTCTGTATAGAAACCGTAGGACTGAGTAACACCGCGCGACTCGTGATTTCCGCGGATGAGATGGACGCGATTGGGGTATCGTAGTTTCAAGCACACAAGCAGCGAGATGGTCTCAACGCTGAACATGCCGCGGTCGACATAGTCTCCTGTTACCCCGCAAGTCGTCGGTCAGCAAAGGTCTGCTCTCTGCACGATGCGAGGCTCGTGGGCGGGTTACCTAGGAAGAGGTAGTTTGTGTCGGGGCAGTATCCGCCGATGCGGAAGATCTCTATGAGGTCGAAGAACTGGCCGTGGATGTCGCCTACCACGGTGATGGGCGCGCGGACGTGGACAACGTTGCTCTCGCGCATGAGCAGCTCTTTGGTCTTGGCGCAGATGGCCTCGATGACGGACTCGGCGAGAAGCTCCTTTTTATACAGGCGCGAGATGCACTCGTCGAGGTCGACGGATGCTGTGGGACAAGTCAGCCTGGCGCATCTATACTGAATGATGGGCGTTTACTTGGTAGACCAGGCATTGTAGTTTGTGATGCGGTTTCTAGCAGTGCCGAGAAGAAAAGAAGACCAGCGAGGTCAATATGAACAGATTTTCGTAAGGATCGAGGGTCGGAGATTCATACACCGGCGTCATTAAGGCTGGCGGCGGCGGTTTCGGCCTCTGGAGAGGATGATGTCTGGAGGAGAGCTCGGTGGTTGTACCAACATGATCAGGACGAAGGCGGTTCACATGGGCGCGGGGTGATGACGGATGTCGAGGATGAGCGAGAGGAGCGAGAAGAGTGAGAAGAACAAGTCTATATACAGGAATAGACCGCTATGCGACGACAAATGCAGACCGGAGTTCGTAGAGGTGATTACATATGTAGGTGGAGGTGGTGGCTTTTTGGCGGTGGGATGTTTTAGTTGGAGTCGTGAGTTACTTAGTCGATCACGGCAACTCGGCGGGAATCTGCCCGATCAACCTCAAGGCTGGAGATGAGGTGACCGCGATATACCTTAGCTTATGAGGTAAAATACACTAGAAAATTTGTATTATTCTCGAAAACGGTCGTCAATCTTTATTGCATTTTTCTGCAGTTGATTCGCAACTTCTTCTCAGAACGTGCCCTACTAAATGCACAGTTTTACATATTGATCTCTTAAAAAACAATAATCTCATCTTCCAACGCTATCCAATGAGAGAAAGCCTTTAAGAGACAAACAAGCCTTCTCTAGGTCTGTATATCTTTATGACTTTCAGGTGCTTGAAACAGATACCTTATTGCAAGTGAACAAACCGGCCAAGCTCTACAGCGGGGCTGAACTTCCTGAGTATCGGGCAGCAATGGAACTGAGGCACTCGCACTTTCTTTAGGCATTGTATTAACTCCTCATAGACCACGAACTTAGGAATGCTAGACGTGGAAGAGCAAAAGTACTTATGCTTCTCGTTGTGCATGCTACCTTGGGGGACACGAGGACATAACCATCACCATCAGCGGGTAATGCTTGGAGTATTGTGGCTATTGTCCAGAAACTCAGCACAATCTCCACCAAAAGTCCTGAGGTAATCTCGAGAGATGGCACCGTTCGATTGAGCAAGGCGAGCCGTGGTATTATTATTGTTTCCTCGATCCCTATGCGGGATATCGAAGTTGAGCCAGCCATTGGTGGTGGTTGAATTCATCCAGAGGATATCACGACGCCGAGTGGCTGTTGACATCAACTGCTTTAGACACTGTGAGAAGGATGCTAGGACTAATGGCAGTATAGACAATAAAGACTGCCATTAGGCAAGGGAAAGACAAAGCAGCTCTCATCTGGCTAGTTGTTGGTTGTATCTAAGGATAGGAGTTGACTCAGGTTTATCGGTGATACGTATTGAGCTATATACTTCGTATATTCCTTCTATATGAGCTATCATGGGCGACTTATCTAGGCTTTCATAATAAACATCATAAACTGCTAGTAGACCATCTAGAATTGTTCAAATAGTAGGTTAGTTATTGATGATTAGTATAAGAAAGCACCGATGAACATAGAACACTTTCTCCTACATGGACTAATGGGCTTACCAGGGAAAACACATTCCCTACCTTTCCGTTCTCTCAAGTGCAGAAGAAAGAAATTCGAGTTAATTGATGCTTATTATCGCCACCTGAGCTAATTTCTAAAGTTGAGGATGGCACGATTGTGAAAGAGTATTGATATTCGCAATAGCATTGTTGAAGGAATTGTCGGTCCTGTTACAATATGGAAGCCGTCTGCCTCCACCGTCAGGTTATTGTTTGTCGTTATCAAGGCCATGCTGAGCCAATAGGGCAAGTCAGCGGCTACATGATGTCCCAAACACAAGCGATAAGATGCGTGCCAAGATGAAACTTGGAGGCTATTTAATTGGGGATAAATAAGGCGCAAAAGGAATCTCACCCTCATGATGATGCCTGAAGTTTATTCGGGCGTTTCGTTTAACTCAAAGACCTGGTCCGTGCGCACGCGACAACCTCAGCATCGCCGACCACCAATAACTATCATCGCCATCTGTATCACTACCGCCTCGTCGCCGACTCGAGGGCTTGATCTAGGCTACAAGACGCTCATAACATCAGGTATAGCCTTCCGAGGTTTCTTGAATGAATACAGAGCCGTAGCAGCTTTGGGGAGGGGTCTTTCGCATGTCGTGTTGCGCGCTGGGAAGAAGCCTGGGCTGCAGCAACCCGAAGAAGCCCTTGCGCATCTTCGGCGTTGCTCATCATCTCCCAGTCACGCCGAGGACCCTGGTGTGACACCTTTCACAGCATCACATGAGTTTGGCCTCAGACCGCCTGCCCAGCTTGTGTCTCTAGCAACGGCGGCGTGGAGATCGTGATTGCGCCTAACCACTTTACTGACAAGACTACCGGCAACGTCTTTCTTATACATCCACCTATTTCATTAGACACCACCGCTTTGAACATCTCAAGGCCTTTATCGCATTTCGCTCATTGCTGTGGCTGGCTGCCTTGCTACGACTTCTCGCCTGCAACACCAAGTCGCATTGTCAGTCATGCCAGACTCAACCCCTGGCCAACCACGGCCAGACGAGGCCCGATGCTACAACTGCGGCGTCTCTGGCCATTGGGCTATCGCCTGCCCGGAGCCTACTAGAGAAACTCCAGCGTAAGTGTTCCCAGACTATAGTGCCAGCCTGGCTCCTGACTCGCATATAGTGGTCTCGCCGCATGGAGAAACGCCAATACTCCTGGCCAAGGAGGTGTCAGGGAACAACATGGCGGATCGAAAAGGTCCAAGGGTCCTATCATCACCAAGTACACCCCAACGCCGTCTCCCAGCTCAGTTGTGACAAGATATGGACCTCCGCCTGGCTATGGTCCTCCCCCAGCACCTTACCCCGGAGGCACTCCTTCATACCCTCCTTCATATCCTACATACGCATCTGCAGCTCCCAGCTACGCACCTGGCTATCCACCCCCAGGCTACCCCCATTCCTATCCTCCCCCATCATACGGCGGTCCACCACCCGGACTTCAACCTCCTCCAGGCCCTCCAAGGACATATGGCTCCGCGCCGCCGCCACCACCGCCACCTCCTCAACCACCGGGACCGCCATCATTGTACTCACATCCGTATGGACCTCCTCCCAGTCGCCCGGAGCCTAGGACGTATGGTTCACACCCGCCAGCATATGCTTCATATCCTCCGCCTGTGCCAGCACCGTACGGGCAGCATGCGCCGTCTTATCCACCTTCTTACCATTCTCACAGCGCACCACCGGCGTATAAACATCCACCAGCCTCACGACCTATTGGACCACCCCCAGGGCCACCTCCCGTGCCACGACCAAGTCGGTCTTCGGGATCACCACCTGTACCGCGCCAGAGCCTGGCCTCTAGTAGCACTTTGCCATTGCCTCCCTCCCTCCCTCCAAAGCCGCCTGCCCCCGGCCGAGGCCGTCGGGACTTTCCTGACAACTCTCGCGATCACCGGAACAGGCGAAAACAGGACCGTCACAATCGAAACCACGATCACCGGCAGAAGAAGCCCCAGTCCAACATTAGGCAACAAGAACAGAAGCCGCGAGGAGGACGCCGACAGTCTGAGTCAAAACCACCAAATCTTCCAAACCCAACTCCTTCTCCGAAGCAAGGTGAAAAGAAAGAGGAGTCTAAACCTCAAGTGGCCAAGGAAGAGTCGACTACAACTGTCAAGACGCCTGAAGTAAAAAAGGCCGTCGTTGAAATACCGAAACTTGACCCATCACCAGAACCAGACTCGCCGCATGCACCCGACATAATACCCGAAGACGCTGCTGACGGGGACGAACTTGAATGGGAGGAAAAGGTCGTCTTCAAGGTGCCAGAGGAGCATCACCCTCCAGACGAGGTTGGCAAGCCACTGCCTGCAGATTACAATGACGAGGTGCTTCTTCCTAGAAAATGGGATGCTCAATGCATCGAATCTGACTACGTCAAAGCTGACAACTTGGAGGACTATGTGAAGCCGATCCACGAGACCCAATACTGGGCCAGAATCGAATTAGATCCCGCCTTTGTTCGGAATGGTAAGCTTCCCAGCGGAGATGCCGTCTCTCGGCCGCCGCCAAGAGGTGATGTAGTCGAGCGGAGCGATAGCTCCGAGAGTGGGGAAGTTCATGAACATCGCTCGAAACGTGGTCATTCAAATGACGATAACCTTGAACGGCCCTTGAAGAGACAACGATCGCAGAGCCCTCTTGATCTCAGCCGCAGAAGATCACGCGGCGACGAACACGTAATGAAGCGGAGGGGGCGTCGTGACAGTTCCGAACATGACGGACCCGAGACCCACGATCATCGACGATCTAAAGAGAGGACGACGTCGTTGCATCGAGATCGGAGCCGAGATCGAAGTCAAGGTCGCAGTCGAGGCCACAGTCGAGGTCACAGTCGAGGTCGCAGTCGAGGTCGCAGCCGCAGCCGCAGCCGCAGTCGAACCCCGGCTTCGCGAAGGTCATCGGTATCACACGCTTCCTCTGGGTTGAATTCCTTAGAAGCCGAGTTGCTGGGAATAGATACAAGGGCCAAATCTCCTGATGAGACGCCAAAACGAAAGCCGTCTGGTAGCGGCACAAAGAAGCGCCGTCAGACAAAGCTTGATTCGGCTTACAGGTAAGCCACGACGTTACCTATCAAGTACCACGTAGCTAACGTTTGAACAGCCGCCGATGGTAAGCCACCAACCGTTCTATGAGTGGCTTTTTTTCTCTCCTATTTTTTCTTGTGGTGTTTCCTTCACTCCGTATCACATTATTGGGATCGCAACTCTTCGGTTGCGCTTGTTCCCTCACCGGGCCAGGCACTATCTTCCGTTCTACATTTTCTTTGTCTCTTCTATCCCATCGTGGGTTAGGGTTTGATATTCGGATGGCGCTCAGGTTCTGGTTATTCTATCTTTGACGATCATGACCAAGGTGCATTCCTGGCGTCTACTATAGCATTCACGAGGTATGCGTGAATACATTCTTAAATCTTACTCTCTTATCCTGCTCCATGTTTGAGATCCTTTTACTTCATCTCAATCTCCGCCGTATCGCCTTGGCTGCTCTTAGATCCATGGTTCATGATACATCCTAACGTCCTGGCCGTGTCATCAGCCTACAGCCCTCGCGTGCCTGGCCATCCCATTCTCCTCTTATGCGTCTACCCTGCCCTGGTGCTTCTTTGACACTTACGTCTATGTCTCAAACTTGGATGATTACAGGATTGAGCAGGTTCCGTCTGACAATGGAGTGTCGAGTGTCAAAGTAGATGCACACACCAGTATATGTTGTAGCACTTGTCCAACCCCGAGGAACATCCTGCAATATCTTGTAATGACGCATCGCACCCCCAGCTCTTGCGACCAAGCTTCACGCTTTTCTGTATACAAAGGGCAAATGCTCGCTTGCGTGCAGCTCCGGACTGCCTGAACGCACCGGAACCACAAAGGGGGCTGGGTCTGTTCCACCAGATGTGTCATCAACGTCAGCGATCATGAGGCCGGCACCATCCTGGTTGGTTCATCTGCGAGTGTTAGTGTTGTTAAGTGCCTTAAGTGAGAAGCACATACCTGTCTGTATCGAAGCGCCACTTCACTGTCATGCGACGTGGTAGGAAGGCCAGGAGAGTCGCCATCACCGATCTCATCCGGCAGGCCATTCTCAGAACCGCAACTTTGGGTGCTAGCGCACCTTGAAAGACCACCTTGAGATCGGAGAACTGGAGATAGATCGTTCTCGACACCGATACTCAGCGGAAGCCTTTATCAGTCGGGTCGTAACCTTCTATTCCAGAGAAGCTGGCGAATATGACAACTCTAACAGGTCCGTTGACCTGGGCCTAGTCGAGGGCCCAGGCTCTCCTGTGTCGGATCTTAAGGTCGTTGATGACGGGAGGTGTCGGTCTATGAACCACACCTATTGCCCCCACAATCACGATGTGTTCAATCTGGGGACAGAAAGTTATTAGCATTGCTATTTCAAGTGAAATAGCATGACCAAGACTTGCTAGAGCTAAGCATAGAAATAAATTGGCACCTTCAACAGAGGACTGCGTCGTGAGCGCCGATGGCGGTGATGAGAACAGAGATGAAGCAACGCATCCTCAGAGAACAGTAACACGGTGAGGACCGGCTTCCAATTGAACTGCCATGGAGTATCTTAATGAGACCCTACCTGGGGATGATGATCCAGCCAGGAGGAATGTTCATTACTTGGACTTGTAAATATGTGGCTACTCTGGAAGAATAACGAGAATATAGACGTCGACTTCGGGAATACCCAACCGCAGAAATCATAACGAATTCACTGGACTTGCTTACATCAATATGTCACATTAGCTTTACGTAGCAACAGCTCTTTCAATGTTTAGCCAGATTGACTTAGCAGAGGCATAATTATACTAACTAATTACCAAAGTGCAAAACTGGAAGAACTAACAAGTCGTGCGTCACATGGATGAAGAGCTACATATACAATTTCACGATCAAAAATCTCAACAATTCTCATCCTGAGTGGTCAACAAGAGATAAACCTCAGGCCGCGTGGCCTAATGGCTAAGGCGCTACATTTCGGTTTCCTTCTGATTCTGTAGAGATTCCAGGTTCGAATCCTGGCGTGGTCGATGTGTAATGATTGATATCACTTACTTTTTGATTTGGTTGCAAGATATCCTTTTGTCTGTGGTATTGCTCGATAAGAGGTCGGTCTCCTAGTAAATGAATGCCATCAGTGCAATGTCTCAGTTCCCTGGGAGTGGGTCGGTCCAATAAAAAGTAGCGTACGGAGTATGTAATCCGTATATCAAAACGTTGTATCTAATCTTCGGATCTTATCTCTGCTGGGTGATTATGATTACCACTCTACCCGCAGGACAATACGGCCTAGTAGCCTAGGTACAGGGGTGATACATCGACAATACTCCAAAGCCTGCAGGTAGATATTATCAGTGAAATGCCAGGTTGATGCTTTAGCTGTCATGCTCATAAATGCATACCGCTTGCATTCCTTGTCTGTTCAGGTGAGATACAGAGTACTAAAGTTAAGGATTATCTTGGGGCTTGTCATTGGCCAGAGAACCCAGGACCCATAAGCCCCACAGCGGCAGCACCCACGAACGAAGGGAAACCCTCTTGAGCAAGGATGCATCAATATCCAACATATGCCACATGAGAAGTCGAACTCTCAACTATAACCACTACAGATAGTGTCAAGATTTCACTAACCTTCTATTATTGCTTGATAGTAGCTTCTCCTTCTTTTGTACTGCCTCTTACCAGGCGTGATTTAAAACAGTCAGCTTCTGATACTACAGTGGTAGGATACTCCTCCGAAGTTAGTTCACACGTACGTTAATTAGAGTTTGCTGTCAAAAGAGAAAGGTGGTGTGGGATATCACCCCCCCTGTTGCTACCACTGCCAGCCCACGTGGGGTAGCAAGACGTAGAACGATGCCTGGTTAAACTTGGATGCGGCTCTGCACTGTTCCCTTCTTCTCGTTCTGTTATCTCTAGCGGCAGTGATCATCGTTCCCGGGACCAGCAGAGCGAGATGCAAGTTCCAGTGTTCAAAACAACCATATCCTCTCCCCTTCTCGGGGCTCGACCTACGCTAGAGCAACCCGGGCACCGGTAGTTCTACCAAGTGAGGAGATGGCCCCCGTGATGCAACCCGGACATGTCACTGAAGATACGGAAGCACACGTGTATCACATCCCCATCCCCCCTTTCATACAAATTCAGAGTGTCAGGTGTTCTCGGCCGATAATTCTAATGCCGTTTTTGACAAGCTGCAGCGCTGCACAAGCTGCATATCGAGTCCCGCAGACCCTGAAGACCTCGCATCGGCAAATCGGAGCCACTGCTACATCATAACGGTAGACAAGCATTCAAGAGACCCATAATATCCCGGGGAGTCGAGACTAGCGTACGGACTGCTTCGTCCGTGGCCTGCTCCTGGGAAACAAAGGCAGGTTCTAGATCTCCGGCTAAGATGAGCTTGCAAGGCCAAAGTATGCCATGTAACGCAAAACGTGGGGGACACGCAACGTACGTAGGCCCTTGTCTAGCCTTAGCATGGTCTTTGTTTTTTTAATGAAGCTATCGCGAGATTGGCCTTTGCCTTTTTGTTTGAGTGGCACTCAAAAACTGAGATGGAATAGACTCGGTACTGAGCGGAGAAGAAACATGGACGCCTGCAACGCCTCTTTGTCTAGTATTACGCTACAACTAACATGGATGGCTATCTAGCCACTTCTATCTAAATAATTAGCTAATAATCGGTAGTTCAGATAGCGCGACGCTGCCCGAGTAGTGGAGTTGCACGCATGCTTCCTTCTCCCATGCAGACCGCAAAAACCCAAGACTTTTGTTCCTAGAGACCAAAAAACAAGCAATCAGCCCATCGTAGTGTCTGGACCAGAAACAGAAATAAACAAAACAAGCAAATAATAACGTAGAAATCAAACAATCAAGTTCTCAAATCCCAATCCTCGCAAGTCAAGCAACCAGTTGACATTATCTGATCCGCGCATGTCCTGCATCGCCCAAGTCGCTTTTAGCATCTCAATAGCTGTGAACAGATACCCCCATGGGCAGATTTCCCATATTGACAATAGCCGTGTCATGGTCCATGTTCGCTTTTCAGGATCCCGCGTCTCAGCCCCTGCGATAAACGTCGGCCATGATGAAGCCTTAAAGTACGGGTCGTTGTCGTCAATACTAGCCAAGTGACTCAGCGTATCGTCCACGAGGAGATCGGTGTCAATAGCCCTCATCGAGCGCACCAAGGGTAATGCTTGAAGGATATAGAGGCATGCGGCTGACCTATGCGCTGCAGCAAGATGTACTCGGCTCTCGAGATCCATTACGAGCCCATGTTGACGGAGGTACTCTGCCCATGCGGGAATATCGATAGCGAGGGCCTGATCGATTAGAGCGAGGGCCTCATCAGCCGCTGTCAACGACTGGTCGGTCCAAGGGGTCTCTTGAGATAGCTGAGAGGCCGACAAGATGATATGTAGAACATCTGGTGGGCATGACATGTATGTTGTCAGCTCAACCCGTCTCATAACAGGAAGAAACTGGAATGCTTGACGAGCAACGCGAGCTGCTAGTCCACCCGATGTTAGAGTCGAGCCCAGAATGGTATAACTGTATTTGACATTAGCCGATGATGTCAAGTACCTACTCCCAACGATATGAACTTACATAAAGCTGTCGGTGATGACACGGTCCCGCAACATCCTGCTGGATGCATCGCCATTGCCATCTGGGTTAAGCAGCGCCATGATGCTCGTGGCACCCTCGAGATGGGCCCTCCAGCTCTGGTTATCCGACTTATCAAGATCAATAAGATCAAACTTGATGAAAAAGTGCATCGCCGCCAGAGCCACCTCGCTTCCGGCAGGGTCAAGAGTATCAAGTACCCCACGAAGATGGCTCATGGCCTTTTGCTTGGCTGTCAAGGCATCGATGAGTGCTTGTCGGGTCACCAGGTCTCTAGAACGCAGCAAAGAGAGATAGCCACCGGGATTAACGAGGCCAGCTGGGATCTCGCTGACGCGGCGGAAGATGTTGGACCAGTGGATGGCTGAGGTTGCAACGAGAATCTGCAGTAGAAGAGGATGATTCCGCGTCAAGGGGATCAACTCGCGGAATGGGTTGCTTTCAGGCGTGTCTCGCACCACGAGATCTTTACAGACCCTCTCAGAAACTGGGGTTGCGTTAGCGTCTCTGCTGACCGACACAAGGGACAAGTCTAGACTGACAATGTGATAGATAGTACCGTGAGGTGTGGTCCAGGTCCTGGAACAGGGGATCGGTTAGAGCTCCGGGCGGAGGCCATAGCCCACCAGCGTCACTGGACGAAGAATTCGGTGTGGGCGTGGACCGGGGAGGCTGCTGGTTCATCTGCTGCTGGGCTGCTTCCTCGGCCGCCTCGCGAGCCCGCTGGACCAGCTTCGCCAGTGGATGTTGGTCACTCTGGTCAGGCTGAGGCTGGGACTTGGGCAGGCCATGACCTGGCTGGCGGCCGGGAGGTGGAACGCTGTGGGCGGAAGCGGCACCGGAAGCGGAAGCGGCATCTACATCGTCGGGTACCCTCCGGCCGGGCGGCGGGTTGACGTTGCCTTGTGAGTCAATACCTTCTGTCCAGACGAAGACCTTGCCATACCCGAGGCATTCCTGCCCCGAGACCGCGCATTTGTGGCATGTCGGCCATGAGCGGTCGCAGCGCAGGCGTCGACGACGGCAGTTGTGACACGGCTTGGTGTTGCTTGGCGGCATGCGCCGGGCGCTGACTGAGCAGCTCGACAGCTAGAGCTGGGTGATGGGGGAGGTTCCAGGTTGTGCTCGGGCTCTTCTTAGCAGCGGCAGCGGTCTTGAGCAACGAGCGGGCGAGACGCTACAAAATGTTCATGATGTCTGGGAGCAGTCGTACGAGGCTGGAGTTGTTGCAAGACGAGGTGGTTGAATGACGATGAGGAGGAGGAAGAGAGGAGCGTAAGCGGAGGAGAATGGATGGGAAGAATGTGGAGGGGTAGGATAAGGCAAGTTGGAGGATAAGAATAGAATAGACTAGAATTTGGAGAACGGAAGCAGTAACCGAGAGGATGAGGGACCAAAGAAGAAAGAGCACGTTTCTCGAACCTTGATGTTTTGGGACAAGTTTACGTTAGTTATGTATACGTACCTAACCTGGAGTGGAAAGAAGCCTGGGGGTTAATAATCCCATGACTCGGCTACTCGAAACTGACGATATTATTATGTAGTATATAATCGCCTCACGTCAACCCCAAGGCCAGCCCAATGCGCTTCTCTGCAGCCCCACGTCTGGCCCAAACCCCGACTACGGCCGATGCCAGCGCGCCCCAAAAGGGAAAGGAAACGACATATCTTGCAGCCGAGTCTCCGGGACCTGCATCGTGGACCGTGACGCGCCAGACTCTCCATCAGAGCCTGCAGAAAGCTTGTCATTGTGGGCTTTGTTGCGAGCTGTCCAGCCAGAGGAGACACGTCCGCCCAAAGAGGAAATCAGCTGTCACTCGGCGCGTCTTGATGCCTCTTCCGACGAGGGGATGGACATAGTTACTACTCCGTAATGTTAGATGGATAGACATGGAGGAGGAGATGCAACTCCGGCTATAACGATAACGGCACCTGGTGGACCGGCGAGGCACTCTCGATAGTGTAATCACTAGGTTAGTTAACGTTATGTATTAAGTTAGTATGGACGTACTGGCTCGCGATTGATTCACCCCTCGACTGACTCGACGCAGAGAGAACCAGACACCACGGCTCTATTACTATTACTCGACACCCCCAAGTGCAATTGCATCTCAGCGTTGCCTTCATGACAAATCCTTGCCTACCCGTGTGATCGTCTCCTTGGTCCACGAGGTAAACCCCTTGCCTTCTTCTCCTCCCACCAACCTCCACATGCTCCTCCAAAACTCCACCATGAGATTGCGACACCGGCGTTCACGATGCTTCATCAATTCCCTTCACATTTTTCCTGGCTCTGTGGGTATAGGAAAATACGATCATGATCTTAGACAGTGTGGGGATACAGGTAAGGGGAGGTTTAGCTGTCTAGGTAAAGTATCTAACGCATCCTAAAACCAAACGATATAAGCTTATTTCCTGGGTTTTATAGATGTAACAATATAAGCTGTAATATCGTGATGATTTCTTTACTGTTGTGGAACAGGTAAGTTGTAGAAGATTCCAATATGCTATACCGGCCAGGTCTCTTGTCTCTTCCATACTAGGTATCTTTGCTTCGACATTGATGCCTTGCTCCTCCCACCATGTTGTCTTCGCAATATGACACAGGGTGGCGACGCGCCGCCAGATGGTGGAGATGGGCCATGAGGCCAGACTCTCCAGCTCCCCAGATTAGGAAAGCAGAAAACATCTTCTGCGTTGACCTCACCGCTATGGTCTACTCTTGCGTGCTTCCATCACATTCAACCTTGTGGAAGCATCGTGGTGTTTGTTCAGAAGAGATGACATGCCTACAGAATGCTGCGATATCGCGACGTTGGGCGGTGCCATGTCCAGATCGAGCGATCTAGGAAACAGTATAAAGAAGCTACGAAACGGCACCTTCGAGACGATGATTAGGAAGAACTCAAGCATCGCTCCCTCCTCGCTACTCTTCACAGTTTGGTCCTGCATCTCTGGACTTATGAAAGCTCCCATCTCCGACACTTTTCTGCTCCAAACATTATAACATTTCATAATCTCTAATATCACACGGCCATAATATTCAGAGGGCCACGGGTTCTGCATTCATTGTTCAAGCTTTACCTCAGACTTGGAAGAGAAGTTGGCATCATCAACAACATCATCATCAACACTAGGCTTTTAGGTTCTCATCACAGCAATACATACAGAGACATGTACGTCCATGGCTGCCGCAAAGAGGACGACAACACCCAGGTCTCAGTAGAAGAGATCCCTTATAACTTTGAGAAGCTGGGACGGCAACGTCCTACCATCTTCAAATCAGCATGGACCGAGGCTGGCTTTATCGCCTCTATGGTGACATCTCTTGCTATGGCGGTACGTTTTCATCTTCATCTTCTATACATATCCCTAACAGCCACATAGGAATTCTTTGTCGGTGGTTTCCAGGTTCTCATCCCCGGTATCTCTGAAGACCTCAACATCCCTCAGGCCTCGCAGACATGGCTATCCAGCGTCATTACTCTAGTGGCGGGGTCTTGTCTATTCCCCTGTGCTCGGCTGGCCGACATGTTTGGTGGCTATATGATGTTCCACGGAGGTATTGTCTGGACTGTGGTCTGGTCTATCATTTCAGGCTTCAGCAAAACCTTCATCATGCTCGTCTTTTGCCGGGCTATGCAGGGTCTCGGAGCCGCTGCGTTTCTACCCGCCGGAGTCTCTCTTATTGGACGCACCTACAGTCCGGGTCCTCGGAAGAACCTGGTTTTTAGTCTCTATGGTGCCATGGTTCCTATGCTCTTCTTCATAGGGATCATGTGCGGAGGAATGGTTCAGCAGTACCTTACATGGGGATGGTACTTTTGGCTGGCCGTCGTCATCCTGGCTCCCACTCTTTGCATCTCGCTTTTGACAGCTCCTCGGGACTATGCTGAGGCGAGAAAATTGGGAAACTCGATGGACTGGTGGGGAGTTGGAACCATGGTTCCAGGTCTCATCTTGATCATCTACGCCATCACAGACAGCCGCCGATATGGCTGGACCTCGCCGCAGATTGTCGCAACTCTCGTGATCGGCGTTGTCTTTCTGATTGCTGCTGTCTTTGTCGAGGGCTGGGTGGCTTCGAAGCCTCTAGTTCCGCCCGAGATCTTCCAGGTCAAGGATATGAAGATGATGCTAGGCATCCTCGCATTGAAGTTTGGTGTTTACTCTGTCTTTCTCTTCTACGCCAACTTTTAGTAAGTCTCCTTTCTCTCCTACCAAGCTTGAGCCATAACTAACAAACCCAGCATCAAGTCGGTTCTTGGAAAAGACCCAATGACCGCTTCGCTGTGGTTCGCCCCCTGGGCAGCTGGCGGCATAATTTTGTCCATCTCTAGCGGTTTGCTCCTTCATATTCTTCCCGGCCAGGGGATCCTCATCGTCACTGGAGTAGCTGAAATGATCGCGGTTCTGCTGTTCGCTCTCTTGCCAGATAATCCCAACTATTGGGCGTGGGTGTTTCCAGCCCTACTGGCCGAGGGTGCATGTATTTCTGTGCTCTCATCTATCAGCAATGTCTTTATGACTACCAGCCTGCCGCGCCATCTTCTAGGTCTAGCGGGTGCGTTAATCTTTGTTGCCGCATACCTCGCCAGCGCCTTTCTTCTTGCCATCATGGCCGTTGTTGTCGGTGTATTTGAGCAGAGAGGTTGGGATCAGAAGCACCAGCACAAAGGGATATTTTGGATTACCTTTGGTCTTGCCTGCGCGGCACTCGTCCTGGACTTGTTCATCAAGCTCCCCAAGGCCGGCTGTGAGAAGGAAGCCCAGCTCAAGGAGGTCGAGTCGGAGGCAGACCTTTGTGGTGACAAGGATCAGCCTGTGTTTACGACTCCTACAGATGAGTGAAGCATTAGAGACGGGTGCCAACGAGTTGAGTGAGGGTTGGACTAATGAGCATGGTACGTCGGAAAATGAAGCGAAGGACAATAATAAGATTAGCATTTATGAGGTGCTGTGAGCTGTTGTTTTATTTCATAGCGACGGGTTTTAATGGTTCAAAAGTCGGTTGCTTGGGAACAATCACTTAAAGGGTAGTAATAGAGTCTTGTACTAGATAATTATAATGCGTAGACTGGATGATCATAAGAGGCATACTAGTTAACTAGTTAGATGATAATAGTCGTGACGGTCAACAGCAAGCGCCATGAACAGATTATTCATGATGCCTATCCCAGTCTAGGATCAGTCAAGAATAAAACCTCAGCGTTTATTATACCGAAAGTGAGTTGACTATGTGTATCACAATCTTCTTCCCCTTAGGACATCACCTATCCAAGAGTGCAAAATTGATAGTGAATATTGGCGAAGCCCCCTCCATCAATTGAGGATCACCTCAAATGCCTCGTTGGCTTAGTGGTAAAGCGCATCACTAGTAATGATGAGATCACTGGTTCGATTCCAGTACGAGGCACGTGATCATCGAAGACTAAACTTTTGCTCTTCGCATGTATTCTTTTGCTTGGAAATGCTGGTTTTGGTGGTGGTAGTCGCTGTGGTGTGTTTGACGAAGATTTGGCTGAGGTTATAGGCCAGAGATATTAGTTGACTTTATTGTATATGCTGGAGGTGTCTGGTCGATCATGTACGTTGTGTGCCAATGGGTTTCTTGCCGGAATTGCGTTACAAGTTACAATCGCTTGTTAAATTAACTTACGAATGCCTAAACTTAGTATCAAGCCAAAAGGATTGCTCCCGTACGCTTGATAACTATCCAAGTATCAGTGAAAAGCACTCGCTTTCCGTAATCTTTTATCCTGTCTAATTCCTTCTACAACCATTACACAACAAAATCAGGCACTTTCGTCTTATATAGCTGCCCACCGAGACTATGTAACATGTGTTTTACTTTGAGCAATAAAGAAATAAGTATAAGTTCCATTGTCGTGATAATTCCCAAACTACTATCATCCAGATCGACGAAATCCCGACAACGGGCCCAGGAACTTGGCAGGAAGGAACGAACACCACAAACGTCATCCCGTACCGAAACCTTAAACCAATTAAGCGTTGCTGCTGCGCCCGTAAGCACGTGCTGAGCCATACCGCAGAGAAAATACCAAAAGAAAACTTAGAACCCCCGAGAACCAAAAGGTAGAAGAACTCTCATCTTTGAGAGTTGGAAATATAACGACGTGCCTCGTACTGGAATCGAACCAGTGATCTCATCATTTCGGAGGTACTAGTGATGCGCTTTACCACTAAGCCAACGAGGCTTGCTGAGACTCCGCTTCGAGAATAGACAATAAGAAGCTGGCGGGAACAGCAGGGCAAGACCCGAGTACATGTGCAGGATAGAACACAGATACTAGTAGTCCTTGAGCCAAATCTGCATTTGGACATGAGGCTGTGGCTAACTCAGCGAGCCTAGCAACAAACGATGCGTCAGAAATGCCCCTTAGCGGCAATAGAGCGCAGAAGATAAAGAAATACAAAGTCCAGAAACATGGTGTCTAATGCAGCTAAGCTACTCCCCTACCCTAATCGCTCATGCAAGATCAAACTTCCACCTTGAGCTCTTGTACACCGCACAGCTCTACTAGAAATTCTTCGTGTCCTCATCGGCCCCTTTTGTTGCTTGACCTGTCACATGCTCCTCATCGTAGTTCTGGCTTCCAGTATCATAGCCAACCCGCACGTCGTCAATCTCGTCACCGACTTCCATCCAACGACTGCTCGTCGCTGGAATTGGGGACAGCTTGCACAAGGTCCAGTACACACTCATTGCCACGAGAAACCCGCAGAAGTAGTTGAGGTTATACACGTACGTGGCCCCCTTTGGGACCGTGGCGCCCACGGCTCCGGCGAAACCAACAACGTTGATGAGAATGCCCGCAATGTATGCGGCATATCCACGCCAGTGAAAACCGAATGTGTAGAAGTAGGGGCCTTGCTTACGACCATCGTAAAGTTCCTTGATCTCAATGTATCCCTTGCGAACAAGGTAGTAGTCGGCGACCATGACACCTGCGATGGAGCTGAGGAACACGCTGTAAGCGGAAAGATAGGTAGTGAACTGGTTGTTATCCTTGAGCAGCTGCCACGGACACATCGCGAGGCCAACAAGAGCGCAGATATATCCGCCACGGCGGATGTTGATCCAGCGGGGAAGCAGGGCAGTCATGTCGGTCCCGGCAGATACAGAGTTCGCGGCGATGTTGGTGCCGAGCTGAGCAAGAGTGAATGCCACAGCAATAATGAAGACGCCGAAGCGCTCGGCAGAGTTACCATCGTCAATGAACTTATCCAGCAAGTTGAGGGGGTTCCAGATTGGCTCCTCGTACATGACAGATGAAGCCGAAGACACGATGATGCCGATGAAGGAGGTAAGGGCGAAGCCGATGGGGATGGTGATTATTTGAGACCAAACTGCATCCTTAGGCTTGCAGGCAAATCGAGAAAAGTCGCTGCCATTGACAATAAGCGTGGCAAAGTTGGAGATGGCTGACATGATGCCTTTGACAACCTCCCATGCCAACTCGTTGCCATGAATCTTGTTGGACGTCTTGACAACAGGGCCAATGCCGCCAGCACGAGAAATGGTCCATGCGAGGAAAGTGATTCCAGCGACGGGAACAACATATGCCTTAACGGTGAAGAGGTGGCGGATCTTGTGGACGGGGAACCAAATGGCGGGAAGAGAGCCAAGCCAAAAGAGGAAGAATGAAACGAAATGGGCTGTGTCAGTACCCGAATCCTCACTAAATGTATTCGGGACATTGGCCCAGGACTTCCAGATGGAGCGAATCATGAGATACACACAATCTCCGCCAATGTAGCTCTGAACTCCATACCACACACAGGCTATCGATGAATGTCAGTGGTACAATCCAGTAGAATGGTAGAGAGTTCGAGCATACCCATAGCAGCACGGTTGAAGACGGGCCACAAGCTACCCCAGATACCAAAAGCGGCCCTGTTAGCAACAGGGAAACCAATGTGGTACATGGCGCCAATGCGGGCGTTCATGGCAACGAATAAACCAGTGATGGTATAGCCGATCCAGACGCATAGCCATGCTTGCCACCACGAAAGGCCATTGACGATCATGGACGACGAGATCATCCAAGTATTGATGTTGAATGAGTCGGCAACCCAGAAACCGACAAAGTTCCAGGGACCCCATTGACGACGCTCCTTCTCGACCGGTTTCAAGTCGTGGTTCGTGAGCTGCGTAAGAATTCAGTATTGCTCAGTCTCGTCAATCCCGCTCAATGTGCATCTCGGCGACAGACGCTGAGGCTGGCATACCATAAGCTGGGTGTCGGTCAGGCCGGGCTCCGACTCGACGGCGAGCTTGTCGGCCCAGACTTTAAGCCGGCCTCTTTCCATTGTGTCGATGAATGGTTGAAGGAAAAAGATGAAGGTAGATAAGGCTGGGGGTAATTGGGGGGAATGGGTACTTCTAAAGAAGAGTCTAGAAAAAGCTTAAGGCATAGGCTTTTTGTAAGCCTTGACGATCTTGGAGGAGGGGAGTATGACGTCTAGGTGGCACGGTAAGAGGTTGACAGACTGGGGATAGAGAGTCCAACGTCGACCAGGAGGAACAGGTGATGATAAGCGCAATGATGTCGAATAACAAAGGTACAACTGGAGCTTCCCCACTGTCCAAGCTATCCAAGACCTCTGGTCTGGAGGGTGATGGGATGGTATTTATGGTTTGACAACTGACTGCCGCGGAGTAGGGGTCAAGTGTAATGGATTGGGCTCCATCTGTGGGAGAGATTTATCAACCGCCGCTATCAGTGTGATCATCCATCCCCAGACAGACCTGGCTGTTGTAGATAACTACCCGAGCCAAGGAACGCGCCAGGACCATCGCTGGCGGCCAGTGGGCACGAATAGTTCCATCTCCCCATGGTCCGACAGCGAGGGAGTCTATTGCGTTTTCGGTAAGTGGACGTCACCTCGTTGAAGAACAGAGCTTTATCTGTGTGCTGATATCAGCGAGCAAGCATCCTGGCGCACGAGACAGAGCAGTCGCTCCATGTTGCCTGGTGACACGAAGGATCGAGTTACATGCATGGCATGTGCCTCTGCGTGAGGAGTTTGAAGCCACAATGCGAGGTGGACCAGGGGCCCCAGGTCGTAGGTGGATGAACCCCCACCAGGATGATCTCCAAATCATGGAGCAGATACGGGTCTGGGCGGCCATGGAGGCGGGTTTCTTCTGCTCATGTTGGCGTCTTGATACGGGTGTTTCCCCGATGTCTTCCTATATTCAGAGCGACATTATCCAAAGACAGAACGAATTACTCTATGAATCGGGAGTGGATAGATCAGAGGGAGGGAAACGCATGCAAGCGGAGGTTTAGTGGCAGCCTTGAATGCCCTGCAGATGCCCCAGGCCGCTATCATAGCCGAACAGGCCAGAGCCAGACGAGAGGGGCGGCTTCCCCGGCCGGGCGCAAATGGAGAGTTACAATTGGCCTACTAAACTTCTTATCGCAACAACGATGCGACTAAGATTTGTACCTCTCTTTTTATTAGTCTCCGAAGAGAAAGGTATTACTCGATCTCATCGAGTCAACCCATCTTATCCATACTGATTATCTGCGTATCTATTTTCAAACAACCTTCAAACTAATAATCTTCAGTAAGATATTATGGATTCAAAATAAGTCCATCCTTTGAGCCATATATTTTCTTTGGTGAGAGCCATTCGTCAGGTTGACATTTGATAAGGAATTCAAACCATCTGATTAGCTAACTCGAGTATTCAGGAGGTTTCAACCCTTGAGGTCGTTTGCTTACACACGGTGATTTACACAGTTGCAAGCAGTTATATTCTGACCGTGATCTTCTACAATATTTATAGATTTTCCATCTTGGGGCTGCAGGGTAGCTCACTTTGCCTTGCTCCATTGTGAAGTCGAAAACTACTCAGCGTGATTGATTATAGGAACTACTTCCATAACCCTGCTGCAATTACACTCGCATACTGATGGTGCGAGTAAAATTAATTGGACCCTGTCATGCGTTTCATCTCGTTGACCAGTTTGGTTGTCTTGTTCAATTGGGCCTCTTTAGGTAATCACATAAGTTACAACACATGTTCTTATTCCTTCGAGTAAAGAGGAACCCCGGCTTCGTCCTTGGACCATATTAAACTTCTTGTAAGTGCGACTGAACACAAGACGCACAAAGCCATGATCAAGTTACTTGGTCCGACTGTTTATGAAGAAGTCTTTGGTGGTGTCATCAGAGGGGAGACCCGAGCCTTTGAAGAGAGAATACCAATTTATGGTGGACTTTTTCTTTGGTCATGATATAATGATACTCTTGAGGCAAAGCTCTAAAGGTCAAATAAAGCCCGCCATCTTAACCCCAGCTGCACCAATTGTCGCGGCATTACTTTAGCGACATACGCCATGCTGGTAAATCCCCTCGAGTACTCCGTACTCTCAGCCGAGTGACCGATCCATGCTGTGTGCCACTCCCCTGAGTATGCACTTTATACATGCATTTGGAAGCGCTGCGGCTCATGTGTACAGATATACGACAGCGAACATATTGAAACAAATCGAGCTTCAAAATATGTATGTCCTCGGTTTGGCTGCCATCCGTCTTCCTATGTACACCGTAGTTTCAATGTTATATGCATATCTTTACAATCGTCAAGGGCGATCGATGCTACGGCCACGATCAGCCAGGAGGTGATGATTCCAGGCTAGACTGTTAGGATAGATAGACAAAGCCTCGAATGACGCCAAGCTTATAATTCTGAATACTTACCTTACCCATGTAAACAGACGAGCACAAAATCCGGTATTGGGGGTTATAGATAACTTATGCACTTGTAATTTTTCTTACAGGAAAAGGAAAAAACACGTGAATGGGCAGCTCCTGGGCCGCGATTCAAAGCTTCGGCAGCGGGCTAAACGCGCCTGTAGCTTGGCTACCTTAGGTAGTCACAAAAACTCCACTTCTTTTTTGTTTCTTCCCCCACCATCACCATCACCAATCCCGCTCTCTCTTACCTACTCTCCCCCACCAACTCTTTCATTCCTCCTTCTCCTCCTCCTCCTACCCCCGAACTCTCTGTACCCTCTTGCTGCTGCGCGAGCACCTGCTGTAATCATGGAGGACCAGCTGGTTCAGCTCTTCGCCAACACCCAGCTGTCGCAGCAGGGTCCTAGACAACAGGCCGAGATCGAGCTAAAGCGCGCCCGCACGAATCCCGCCTTTCCCTTGTCCCTCGCCAACATTGCCGCCCACACCTCGATTGATACCAGTATCCGCCAGGCTGCCCTCGCCAACTTGCGAATCTTCATCCAGGAGAACTGGAGTCTCGAAGAGGCCGACGATGAACCCCAGATCCCTATCTCCGATGAGGTCAGGGGCCAACTCAAGCAGGTCCTTCTTGACCTAGCTTTGAGCCAGGAGAACGACCGTAAAGTCAAGATCTCGGCGAGGTTGGTATCCTCACTTGATTTTTCGAAACTTTCGGAATGCTCACCAGTTCTACTCATCCAGTTATGCTGTTGGAAAAATTGCCGTATACGACTTCCCCGAACAGTGGCCCAATCTACTTCCCACCGTCCTCGCCGTCGTCCCTACTGGCACCGATCCCCAGCTCCACGGCGCGTTGAGGGTTCTTAGTGATCTTATTGAGGAAAGCTTGAGTGAGGATCAATTCTTCACCATGGCTCGTGATATCGCCAAGGCCTTGACCGAAGTTGCCCTAAACGAGAACCGAAAAGCCATGCACCGGGCCCTTGCGATTTCCATATTCCGAGGCTGCTTCGACCTGATGAACATGATTAAGGAGGACCACGCCAAGGAGGTCCGCGCCTTCGCCGATGAGCTCTTGAAGGAGTGGAACCCCTTCTTCATCACCGTTCTTAAAAGCCGTCTGCCCGATGCGGAGCTTACAGCAGTGTCTCAACCCGAAAGCTGGAACAGTATCATTGCGCTCAAGCTGCAGGTTGTCAAGACTCTGCTGCGAATTCGACGGGTCTTTCCCAACCTACTTCTTCCTCAGAGCACTACATTCTTTAGCGCCGTCTGGGAGGAGCTTTCTTTGATGCAAGGACCCCACGAGCAGCTTTACATCAACCAGGATGCCCAGGGACGGTTAGAGGACTCAGACAACATCCCGTACACACTGGATTTCCTGATTTTGGAAGAACTGGACTTTTTGAACCAGTGCTTTAGGGCTCCTCCCGTACAGGCAGAGCTGGACGGTCAGCTGAATGCCCATGCCTCGGCACATGAGGTTCCGTGGATGATGGAGATTATGAACATGCTTGTCGGCTACTCTCGAGTCATTCGAGAAGAGGAGGACCTATGGGATATCGACTGCTCCCTGTATCTTGCCGAGGAGACATCTGTCACTGCTAACTATACGGCACGAACTGCTGCGGGTGATCTGCTGATCAAGATGGGTGAGTGGTTCAACGAGAAGACGATCGATGGCCTATTCGGCTATACCAAGACCCTCTTTACAGGTGAAGGTTCATCTTGGCGCAGCCAGGAAGCGGCTCTCTATCTGTTCGTTATGCTGGTCAGCGACTTCCAGGATATGGACAAGCCTATCCCCGACGCTGTCGCCCACGCCTATCTAGAGCTCGTCAACTACGCTATCAACCGACCCGAGGAGCCCCTGCTGCGCGCAAGGGGATATCTTGTCGCTGGTGTTCTCTGCCGATCCTTCGAGACCCCGGTGGAACTCTTGGACCGCATCATCACCTCCATTACTCAGGAGGAGTCCGAGGTTGTTCAGGTAGCCTGTGTCAAAGCTGTTGAGGGCCTGATCAATGCTGGGCGTGTTACCCATGACATGCAGATTCCCATCATTAACTCAATCCAGACGTACATGAACGGCAAGGATCCCAGTGACATGGAAGATGCCGATGAGCTTCTGGTCACGCTCGCTGAGGCTCTCCGCGCCGCCATTACTCTGGACACCCGGATCGCCCTCTCCAACGACGTGCAGTCAGTCGACCTTCTCTTCATGCTTGCCAAGCTGGGAGCCAGCAACTTCCAGGTTACTATGCTTGTTTCCGAAGCTTTTGAGGAGATTGTTGGCAGCTTCCCAGACCCCGAAACCTATGGTGCCCTGTGCAGCAAGATCTTGCCTACACTTACCGGTGCCTTCGATGTGGCCAATCTTACTGAGGATAACCCTCTTGTTACGGTAAGAGATATTATGCCTTAATGTCACGAAAGTAGTCTGACAATTCCTAGGTTGCCACGGAGCTGCTCGCTGTCCTGACCGAGCAAGCGCCTGAGCCTCTGCCCGCTGGCTTCGTCGCGGCTACATTCCCCAAACTGACTCGCCTTCTTATGGAGTCTACCGAGGGCGAGGTCCTTCGACCCGGATCTGAGGCCGTCAAGTGGATTCTGCAGCACGACCACCAGCAGGTCATCGCTTGGCAGGATGCCAATGGCCGCTCTGGTCTAGAGGTCTGCCTCCACATTATTGATCGACTGCTTGGTCCTTCTATTGAAGACAACTCGGCATCTGAGGTCGGTGGGTTGGCGGCCGAGCTGGTGGAGAAGGCCGGCCAGGAACGCCTTGGTCCTTTCTTGCCTCAGCTTCTCCAGGCTGTCGCCAACCGACTTGCTAGCGCTCAAGCTGCAGCATTTATCCAGTCTCTCATCCTTGTCTTTGCCCGCCTGACTCTTTCTGGCGCCAGCGACGTCGTTGAGTTCCTCAGCCAGATTCAGATCAACGGCGAAAGTGGTCTGCAAGTTGTGATCGCCAAGTGGCTAGAAAACTCGGTTAACTTTGCTGGTTACGATGAAATCCGACAAAAGTATGTTTATAAACCCGGGTAAAGGACCCATGCTGACCTTGTTAGTGTGATTGCCCTGTCGAAGCTTTACTCCCTGAACGATAACCGTCTGGCCCAGACTAGTGTGAAGGGCGACTTGATTGTGAACAGTAATGATGGTCTCATCAAGACACGCTCGCGTGCGAAGCAGAGTACGTATCCAGCGATCCGCAACTTTTCAACCACTACGTCCACTCTAGACTCTCTCTACGTCCAGTATGTGGAAGCCCAAGACGCTAACCAGCCGACACCGTCAACAGACCCTGACCAGTACACGATCATTCCCGCCTCACTCAAGATCATCAAGGTGCTCATTGAAGAGCTCCTTTCTGCGTCTGGCCAACGTGCTGCAGCGAACGCCGCCGCTGCAGCGGTAGCATCCGCCAGTTTTGATGATGAGGACAACGATGATGAGGGCTGGGAGGATGAGGACGATATTCTCGACTTGAGCCTGGGTACTACCAAGTCCGACCTGATGTCCTTTGTGGAGGGAGGTCAGCGACAGAGAGACGACGAGACACAAGCTTATCTGACGGACTTCTTTATCCGTTGCGGCCGGGAGAACATTGCCAATTTCCAGCAGTGGTACGGCATGTTGACAGAGGAGGAGAAGACGAAGCTCAACGAGGTGGCCAGCTCGGCAGGACAATAGGAAGCGCTTGCGGAATTAAGCGCCAGTATTCTAGCATCAGATGCGGCCCCGGAAGTGGGATCGGTTCGCAAGAGAACCCTGCGGAAGCAGTACTATGCCGGCGATAGCTAGTGAGCGGCAAAATGAAAGGAAAAAGAGCCACGAGACTTGGAGCGTTATGTCACATTGTCTGTGGCGATGAAGAGTAGATACATGTTGGCACGCCCTGGCAGGTTCCGGTAGATATTTAGAATATCCGCTTGGCCTGCTCGTTATGATTGCATGCAAATTGTAGATAGACTTAGATGAACATGTGGGCAGCCTGTCTCACGAAGTTATGGCTAGTGAGTTGGGGTCGCAAGAAATGATTACGATGAATATGCCAGTAAACGAGATAAAATAAAGAAATATTGTCATTTTGTCATTCTTTTCATGGTCTCATTGGAACACCATTGGCGTCACCTAATTATACAATCCAGTCTAAATCATCTTCAGTGCTCCAGTTAGATAATGTCACCTCCACCAAAGCCCCCTCCAAAACCGCCGTAGGGATTACTTCCTCTACCGCTGCCAGGACCAGGGAATCTTGGATTGCCGCCAGGACCGGTAGGATCCCACCGCGCCCCAGGAGGTGCTTGTGGATCGTAACCGCCAGATCCATCGCCGCCTTGACCCCCGAACAACGGGTCATCAAAGGTAGGATGCATGCCCGAGCCACCACCAGGACGAGGCAATCCGCCACCGCCCACAAAGGAGCCTCGAAAAGGATCGTGCGGACCCAGACCGGGCGGGTTTAGGTCGTCATGGCCGATATTGAACGGTGATCGGCCTGGCATGAACGGTGCACCACGGGGCGGGCGGTTGACCTCATACTCGTCTTCGAAGCCTGGAGGTGGGAAGTCACCCACGGGCTGGGGTCGTGGACGAGCCATCTCGGGAAGCGGGTTCGCCGGGGGCGGAGGCATGTTGGGGTTCGGCACGGGGTCCCCGCGAAATGGACGGCTGGGGTTCTGTGCTTCTTGGGTGCGACGCTCGGAGCGGGCGTTTGCTTCTGCGTCGGCGGTTTCGACGTAGCCCTCGCTTTGGAGTTTGGGGATGAGTTTCTGGATGATGTTGACCTTGAGATCATGAAGGATACCTGCTGGCTATTAGTTTAAGCCGGGTTGGAGAGCTGGTAAGGAAACACGTACCTGCGATGGCTTGCTCAGAGACAAAGACGCCGCGGAGCTTATCAACGAGATCGCTCCGGTCCTCTTGGTTATGCGTTGTGGTGATGCGCACAGGCAAACCGCTCTGCTGAACGACGTCGCGAACCGTGCGCTCAAAGCGATGGATGTTTTCGTCTCCGACAGCTAGTCCCCGGATCTCGACCTTGCTGCCCATGCGGTCGACGCGGATGACAAAGTGCATGGAAGATTGCTTGTGAGTGTAGACGAAGCTCAGGGAGCCAAAGCCCGAGTTCCACTGTGGGGGTAGACGAGGAGCGAGGGATTCGCATTCAGCTGGGGGGGTTACATGTGAGCTGGCTGCAATGAGTGGTGGAAGAGGAAGCCTACGCAGTTTCTTGTCTTGGTCAAAGCCGTAGAGCTTGAAGCCCAGGGCGGCTAGGTATGAGTGGATGAGCAGCGCGATGGCTTCGTACGAAGAGGCGAGGTCGGAGGAATCGTCGTTGGGAGGATGCGTGGGGAGGGCATCCGCCATGCCGCTGAGGATGGCGGCGATGCCGAGGGGTTCAGACATGATGAAGATAATGCTGTAGTTGAAGAAGCTTGACAGGGGAGGTCTGATGGAGCTTGGAGGTGGCTTGAAGATAGTGGAGCACCTTGGCTTGCGGAGACGCAGGGTCGTTAGTTATAATAAATGTTGAAGTTGAAGGAGGGAAGCTCTGGAGGCCTGCGTCATGAAGTCGTTGCCTCTCAGCCCTATATGTGGATACCTTAGGTCCCGCGGGGCAGAGTGACGATGAGGCGGTGCCATGATGTTGGGTAGATATACATATAGAGATAGGATTGGCTGGTTACATTGAATGGACACCAGAAATAATGATGACTCAGTGATGAGAATTCACAGTCCACAGGCAGACTGCCAAGTGTACTAACGTCATTGCATTGGGTTGTTGATTTTGATACCTGACATCAGCTTGCCTGCATATAATCACGTGACGTCGCGTTCCACTCAACGCGTCTCCTTCACGTCCCCCCCACCATCACCATCAACCGCCGCCATCACCATCTACATACTCACTTTCCGTCCACCCAGAATGTCAACGCCAAACCCAGGTCCCTCCGTCCCCGCTCGTCAAGCGTCAATCCTCCTGTCCTCCTTCACAACCTTCCTCACCCTAACAATCCACACGCTGCTCTACCACCGCGCCCTCTACCCCGCGACGACCTTCCTGACCGCCCGCGCCCTCAACCTCCCCGTGCACCAGTCCCGCCATCCCGGTCTCTGCGCCTGGATAAACGACGCTGTCTCCGCCGTTGCAGCGCAGCTTCGCAAGGGCCTCGTACGTCGCGTCGCCCTCGTTGTCCACGCCGCAAAGACGTTTGATGTGCTAGAGCGCTGGGTCTTTGACGTCGAGGCCTTTCCCGCCTGGGGCGACGACGAGGCTGATGCGCCCGACGAGGAGGGGGGCGTGAATTGGACAGATGTCAACGAGGCTTTGAGGGGTGCTCTTCATCGTGTTGCCCACAAGGCTGAGATGATGCCTTCTTTGCCAGAGGGAAGCACTTTTACCCTCGCTGTTGAACTGCGCGATGAAGCACCAGCGCCCATAGGGGTAAGACCTCACGAGTCAATTGTCCCTTGTGCATTTATCTGACTACTCTTCTAGCATCCTCAGCATTGGATACCCTCTCAGCCTAACCTTCAGCCCCCAACCGACACTTCTCTCAACCAAGGCTCTTCCCTTGGGGGCAAAAACACGACACCAATCCGCTCTGTACAAGCCGGACCTCTCTTCTTTGAATGTTGGATTGAACAAGGTGATGCCTCATCATGATCCTGGTCAAAAGACATTTACCCATTTCCACTTGAAATGATGCCCAAACAAATACATCATCGTCATCATCATGACAGTTCATGCTCCCTTGTAATTCCTCTCGTATAACATGACATCAATCCATTTCCCCGGACCGAGATCCCAGACCTGGCCCAGTCCGTGTAATGCGGCTCTGCTCCCTACTCCGCCAATCCCTACAGCCAGTCGTATAATGCACATCCCAGCCGACAAGACATGACCAAATCCTCGACTTATAACCGTCGGAATCCTTTTCAAACGCCCCAGCAGCCTTTCAGCCAGCCTCGCAGAGGACAGCAGCGCCTACTCCGTCGTCCCCTTCAACGCCGCGCGCAGACTCACCATCTCGCGCTTTAGTCGCGCATTCTCCTTCTTCATTCGAGACGTCTCCTCGCTCTGATCGCGCAGCCGTATCATCAACTCTTCCTTGTCCTCCTTGCCCTTGCCCTTCAGCGCCTTTACAATCTTGCCGAGTTCACCATTGAACTTCTCGTACAGAAGCTCATTCTCTGCGACTGCCTCTTTGTATAGCTGGTCGATGGCCCGCACCTTGGCTTCGGCTGCCTTGACCGTGGTTTCCATATTGTACTGGATCGCATCGTGCTTGTCTCGCAGCTCCTGAACCGCGGCCGGAATACGGTCTTCTAGCTGCCGGACAGAAGCGCCCAATCGCCGCATCTCGACAGACTGTGAACCTGGCGGCCGTGTACTGTTGACCCGCGCCATTTCCTCACCAATCTTAGACAACTCTGACCGCAGAGAGGCATCTACTTCCTCAACGGCTTGTTTCTCTGTTTGTAGGCGTTCTCGGAGCTTTTGCGGCGATTGTAGGCGAAGACGCTGTGTTGCAGTTCTCGTTGGGCTGGTGCTCGGGCGGTGCGCAAGCGAATCAGCCATGGGAGGAGCTGATCGGTAGGGACGAAGTGTCGGGATATTTGTTGACGACAATGTCCTGGCATGTTTGCGGGACTTGGCCGGTGACTCTGATTTCGTAGGCGACTCCGATTTCGTAGGCGACTCCGATTTCGTAGGCGACTCCGATTTCGTAGGCGACTCTGGTTTTGTTGGCTCCTCCAAGAACTCCTCTGATGGGCTCGGTAGGAATGAATCCGCAACGTTTTCCTTCTGCCTCGACGTCCTTAGCGTCTGCGCTACACCAGGACTCATCGGTATTCTAGACGGCGTCGTTGTCTTGGGGCTAGCATTGACCTTTTCCGACGTCTGTTTCGCGTCCTGAAGCGGCTGTGCAGGAGGCTCGTCATCGTCAAGTGTGGCTGCCGCCATTAGGCTCTTGAGGTCCGACAGGGAGCTGCGGCGCTTCCTTCTCGGCGACCGCGGCTGTGGCCGCTCTGTGTCTGGCTCTCCAATTGTCTCTAACATTCGATTCGAGCTGTTAGGCCGAGACACTTCGTCAAACGCCCCGGCTACGGGCGGACGATCCTTGGACCCCGGTCTTCGTTGTAGCTTCTTGGGCAGTGTGTTGTCATCGATAGATTTTGACCGGCCTATTGAAGCTCTTGTCAAGCTTAATGACTCGCCAGTAGCAGGGTTTCGGTGCTTGCTGAGCGTTCGCCAGACCGATGGTCGTTCATCTTTGCTATTTTGCCGCAGCAGCGTGTCGAACCCAAACTTGCGACGCAGCGACGATGTATTAGAGACCACGGAGGGCGTGTACATCTTGCCGCGGATCGCCGAGTTGATCGAGTCATATGTCGAGTTATCAAGATTGAAGCTGTGATTCAAACCGGGCTCATCAAAGATTCGATCACAGTCCTCTACAAGGCGATCAAGCAAGTTGATATAGTTTGGCGCCGTGCCATCGTAGACGAGCAGTTCAGCAAAAGCCAGTGTCAACGCGCCTCTGTCGCCGTCGTTGCCGCATCCGTCCAGCAGATCGGCCAACAGCTTGATGAGCGCCGTGAAAGCCCGGCGGTTCTGAGGGGCCATGTCGCCAAATAAGAAGTTGACAAAATCCGCAAAATCTCCTGGCACTCTCTTATTGACGCGCGCTTGAAGTGTATCGAGTGACTGCATCGACATGACTGGCCCCATCTGTTCGGTCCAAGCGATACGCAGAAACTTCTCAAAGGCCACAAAGATGGTCTCGGTGCTCAACTCCGAGGCTGCTTCCAAGTCGAATGGACTCTCAATGAGTCTGTTGTAGAGATCGTTGACAGAGAGCTCGTCAACCACGGAGCGATTCAGCAATGCGCGGCCAATAATGAGGCCCTTGCGAGACTGGAAAGCAGCCACATAGCCAGTAAATGTCTGCTCTAAACGCACTAAGGGGTTTTCAGGACGGGTTTCCTCCTGAGATGCGCCATCCTTGCCCCCCTTTACGGAGCTAGCGACAGACGCTTGACTGTTGTTTCTGTGCATTGAAGGCATCTGTTTGTGCTTTGATCCTAGGCTTCCCGTTTCGGACACATGCGTGGAGGTGCCAGACCAGAAGCTTGAAAGAAGCTTTACAGGGGACGACGCCAAGAATGACCGGGATTTCTCAGCTCTGGTCGAAAGAGATAGCCCGTGTAGCGTCTTGGAAAAGTATGAGACAAGGGGTGCTGTCAGTTGCATATTGGACACGCTGTGCTGCGTGCTTAATAGCTGAATAACTGCAACTTGTTAGTATATACCTTTGTGGGCACGCTGATCTGGAATGGCCTACCTCGTCGTGACATTGTAGGGAGGAAATCCTCTAGTGCAACATCGTCTTGGAACTGCCGTCCGTTCAGACCAACTGTCACCATCGATACCCGGTTCATGTCGTTCGTCGTAACGTTGACCACAACCTCGACGCCATAATGACCCACGGGTGCCCCTTTAGTGCCCCTGTCATGGTCAACGACCACTCGGATAGGGGCAGGTTCCTTGCGGCCCTCGATCAGTTGGTCGGCACCCTCTTGAAACACGGCCGCGTGCAAGCCCAGGCTGCTATCTGGCATGCGCGCCGACCGAAGTGTCCAAGTAGGGTCTTCTCGTTCTTTTTCCGAAAATCGTGCCTCTATGCGGGCTTTCACTACATCCTCTCCCCACTTCGGGGCCCTGGCCTCGTAGATCTCCTGAAGCAGGAAACAACGCGATGTGACTCCCCTGCTGACTCTGTGCTCGCCAGGATGAGCTCCCTTCATCTCCGAAGTAGATGTCATCCAGAAGAGTGTACCATCTGCAGCCTCAGTAAATCGCACATCGGCTAAGTCATGCCAGCCCGTAAAGACGAATTCGTATGTTGCTGGACCGCCTGCTGCATTGGTCATTGAGATGAGCAAACCAGCTGCCGAGGGCTTTTCAATCTCGCGTAAGAGGTCACGCCCAGTCATATTACCACTCATCTTCTTGAGAATAATAACGCAATCAGAAAAGAGTAGAAAGACGCCTGATTTATCGGACTGATTGAGCAAAGGCTGAAAAGGCGGCGCCAGCTCAGTAAAATCGGCCGCCACAATCAGACGCCCTCGAGGTTCCAGGTCCATAGGCCAGGCTTCCACCATGTTTCGAAGTCGGTTGGCGATATGCGGCTTATCGGGCATCGGTTCATCCATGGAGCAAATATTCGTGATGATGTCTCGTGCCTTTAGCATGGGCTGTAGAGCAGGATGTGTGATAGGGATGCAGCCAACGATCTGGTCAATGAGCAGACTATAGCGGGGAAGCCTCTGCACGGGCTCAATGAGAATGGAGCGAATAGTCTGCTCGCCAGTTTGGGCAACTCGTTGCTTGAAACTTGACTGTTGATCGAGGAACGAGTTCAGCAGCGCCGGGAAGTGTTGGCTGGCCTTGATATAATCCTGGTAACACTGGGTGAACTTGGGGAACCACTCCAGAAACAACCTCGCAATAGCCAGAGCACCACTTGAGTCCTTTGTTCGGCCTAGTTTCGACCCAGCAAAGTTCAGAGTCGGCGTTTCCATATCCCTTGTGGCTTCCTCCTCTGTGTCGTCCATGATCCTTTGTAACTCCTCCATGAAACCTGAATTGACTTGTAAAATGCCATCTGCTGACTTGGGGAACAGTCTCTCCAGTTCTTCTTCAGATGGACTTAAGCTTCCGGGAGGTCGTGCCTGTGCACTCTCCCGGAAGTCGGCTGCGACGTGCTTCACCAGCTCCCGAACCTTGGCCACATATCGTTCTTCTGTATGCATCAACTCAGACAACTTCATGCGCAGTTCCACCTTTTGGTCCTTCAAGAAGGCCTTGCTTCGGTTCAGCGCAGATGGCTTCGAGGGTGCTCTTCGTAGACGACTAGTTGGCAAAAACACTGGCTCTCCAAATAATTTTACCAGCGGGGTATAACCTCCATACTGCCGCAGAGTGGGATCGATAATGTCATCTTCATCGTCGGGAACGTCTTCGAAATCCTCGGGCTGAAGTGGCACGATGGCGCCTGGAGGTAGGACAAGATCGAGATCAACATGACTGATGTGTTGGGTCTGCAAAGCATCCTGTAAGGTGTCGATAATATCTGCTGTATGGTCACTCCGGACCATGTCCTTGACGATATCGGCAGCATGTTGCTCGGTGAAAAGGGTCGGGGCACTACCCGGACGACGATTTCGGGTCGGGTACAGGTTCTTCAGGTAGGTCTTGACGCCATCGGGCAGCTCAGTAAAGTACTTGAACAGGCCGAAAGCGAGGGCACGGTAGATCTCGTCGCCTTGAAACTCGCGAGGCAAGTAGTTGACGACGCTGTAGAAAGCCGAGTTGGGCGAGATGGTGATGCGAGGGAAGCATTGGAAGCCGGCGGGGGTGAAGACGTGGACTTGAACGCGGGAGCTGTTGAGAGTGTAATTTGCGGTGGTGGAGGGCCCGTGGAAGATCAAGATGGGGAGATGGCCGAGCAAGGGGTCGGCAGCATGATAAAGAGCGACATTATCGGACGAAAGCGTCAGCTCGTCGGTAACGCGAACCATGATGTCGTCACAACGGGCCAACACTTGGGCGGCCCTCGTGGAGGTGTGCTGACGGTCTCGAGGTCGGGCCGCAGATCGGGAGCGACGAGCGATGGATCGGGAAGTCGAAGATTCGTCGCTGGATAAAAGAGAGACAAGGAGCGAGCGCCCTCCTCCTCGTTAGGCACACTCAGACTCACACATGCGAGCGACGTGGTTCGTGGGGAGGGGGCGAGGTGTATGTTAGGTCGCGAGCCTTGCAAGGATTAGGACGAGGGTTGAAGTTGAGGTCGAGGTCGAGGTCGGGAAAAGAGTCGTCGGGAGCGGAAGCCAAGTGGGCCGTGGTCGCAAAGTAAACATGCACCTCGACGTTGCATTCAACAACAACCTTGTCTGGATGATCAACAAATCCACGTGATCACGCCCAAGATCTGAGAAAAGCCAGGGTAACGAAGAATTACGGGCAGATATCTACGGATAGATACTCTTGAGTTATAATGCGTAATTGCGACTTCGATGGAAATAAGACATGTTGCTTCGTCCCAGACCTGGATGAAAAGAGGAGAGGAGAGGAGAAACGCGGTTGGCCCAGACGACAACGAAGCTTACAGAGGGCCTCTCCACTAAGAGCAACAACAACAGCGGGAGCTCGGGCGCCCTTCCAGGACACCAAGGCCTGAGATCTTGGGGCATCCCCGCCCACTTGAGAACCCTAAACCCCAAAATTAGACGCGTTTGACGCGCCACACTCCCCGGTCTGGCGCAAATAGATGTTCATTTCCAGCGTTCGAACATCTCATGAGGGTTAAGAATATCTACCAGTATTGGAGTGAGTGTACCCATTCTTCTACAAGGAACTACCTCAAGTAGAATGAATGAGCGTCTACGGCTGAGAAATAGGGTTGGTTCCAAAGTAAACATTGTAAATAGCTGCGAGTAACATATGAAACTTACAGACAAAGAAACGACCGCAATGGAGATGGCATTATCCACCACTGTTTATAGCAAATCCAACTACGAGCAAACTTCCATGATAACTCAACATAGGACCGTAGTAACACACGGTCGGTCAAGTCAGTGAGTGAGGTTGCTAAATTTAGCACCTCATGGTGGACGTCTTCACGTGGGGCGGGAAAATGACACCAACCCCACGGTTCCGCATCCACCAATTGCCGACGTCACACTTCCACCTCTGAACGAGAAAATGCCCCAGCTCTAAACCAACACCAAAACACCATCTCGCCAGCCCATGAACAATCATGTCGAGCCAATCCCGCGGAATCACCGTCCAGCATAACCCCTCCTCCTCAAACTACCGCCTCATCGAGCTGCCCCCCGACCTCCAATCCCTCCTCGAATCCGACTCTCCTCCCGTGTAAGTCGTCCTCTTGCCCCTGACAGTATCACCATGCTAATCGCCTCCAGCCTCACCATTGAATCCTCCGACACATCCGCCGTGCTTAAGACACCCTCCAAGACCTACGCTCTCCGCCAGAAGAATACATCCAACGCTATGATGCTCCTATCTCCCACACCATCCAATCCAAGCACCCCCGAGCAGGGCATATCTATAGTGTCCACCATTCGGGAGACGGTAGAGCTGGACGTCGTTCCAGAAAAGGCGGCTGGAGCTTCTGGGGGAGCCCCCAAGAATCTTGGGAGCAAAGGCAAGTGGCACGAGCGATTTGGGAGGAATAGGTGACTGGTGTAGGGTATTCATCATTAGGTTCGCAACATAAACTTGCTGATAGATTTTGGAGTATGTTGACACAGCATGGCGTTGGGGTATAGAACAATCTGCTTTCAGACTGTAAGACTACAAACATTGACTCATCGATGCCTTCGCCCACTACAAGACACGCGATCGCATCTGATAAGAGCTGTATAATGGCCATACTGTATAGCTCCCTTCTCACTCACGTGTCAACCTTGGTAAGTTCATCTTATTAATATTGATAGCGAACTATTTCCCCTTATTGAAGGTCGCCGCAAATATCAAAAGCGGGTAGTATGGGCAATGAGAATGGGAAAAGAAAACAGCATACCCACTATCTATTCGTGATCCCCCGAAGCGCATATTCCTTTGCTGACGGCAGGGCAGCCAGCACCTCTCTACGAGGAAGCCTGGAAACGCTTTGCACAAAACCAAAACCGACCTCAAGCCAAAATCACATTCTTCTCTCAAACCATTCGAGATCCAGCTGCGAATCAACGTCTCCAGTGAAATACCAGCAACGTGGTATCTGCTGTCTCAATACTCGACTGACTCATGCGGAATTACCTTGACCAATCGATCACACCAAAGGCTCTGAGCTGGCTGGATGGTCTTCGGGTGAACAGTAAAGACACACTAAGGCTCTCGCTACATAGGGGGCGGCATCATGTAGCGAGGTAGGTGCATGTTCGCATTCAACCATCTGATATGCGCATCGTTCAATACCGGGACCTTAGCCGCGTTCTGGTTCTGCGCTGGATGCCCAATTGGTGGCAGAACTGGAAGTCCTATAACACGACCAGCAGGATGTAGGCCGCCAGCTAACCCCAATCCCAAAGGCTGGGCAACGTTCCTGTGTCTACCGTTATTGGGCCTCGCTTCTTCGTAGCGTCGTGCCTGTGGTTTCGACTTTGCTTCTTGCTGCGGCTCCGGCTCCGGCTGCTGCTCATCAGCACCGTGCCCACGAGCCACGCCAATAACGCGGTGCATGAAACGCCGTGCCCGCCCGTGGTCCTGATTCGCGGGTAGCTGCTCGTTCCGAGGAGCTGGGGCTGGGGCTAGGGCTGGAGGTGGAGGGAACGCGGCTTGATCGATGTTGAAATGTCGCAGCCGAGGGACCACCATCTGTTCCAGGTCCTGTTGTTGCTGATGTTGGAGATCATGGAGCTGGTGCCGATGAATCATGTCGCGATCCCTTTGCGGAAAGCCGTATTGTGGTTGGATGGCTTGCTCTCGCCGCTGGTGCTCATGACCACGAACAGGAAAGGGCTCAATGTTGGGAATGATATGCGGCATATCAACTGGGCCATCATATACCGGGCCGAGGAATGGTGGCAACGCCACACCATTCATATCAAAGTTCGCTTCTCGCCCATGAGCACGTAACTGAGCTGGCGGAACCCTATACTCTCTTCGGGCATCATCGTCTAGCTCTTGTTGTCCGGCGAGAACTCCCCTCCCCTGTTCTGCGGGGCCGATGCGAAAACCGTCAATGTACAGGTGTTCCTGGTTCATATAAGGATCCCTTTTCTTGCGGCGAGCGTCGTCCTTTGTTACCTTTTCAGACATGGTGAATTTGAGGAGTTCAGGATCCAGTTCCGGGTGCTTCTCCAGCACCATTTGTCTAGCCGCTTTCTCGGCCTTTTTTATTTCGGTCTCGTGACGGTCCTCGACACAGTCAAAGAGGGGACAGTTTCCTTTTTTACCACCTCTGGTCTCATCGTTGAAGTGCGAGTAGCTGCAGGACTTTGAGCAGACGTAGCACTGAATATTCCCGCAGCCTCGGCGAGTGCATGTCATTTTGTTGCATCCGGATTCTTTGATGAATGGAGTTGCGCCTGAAGCAATGATGAGTATGGACACTTCTACAAATTCTGGGAAACTCACATTTGTTGCATGTACGGACCAAGGCAGCTGTCATAGCTTCCTCAACCTCACGTCGCATATCAACGCCCTTTTCTCGAGCCTTTTCTCGAGCCACTTCCTCGCAAGATTTTGGAATGTGCGACTCTATGTTGCACAGGCGACAGCTCACAATCCCGCAGTCAGGGCCAAGGCAGGTGAACTCTCTGTTTTCCTCAATCGGTGGGTATTCGGCTGCGTATGAGCAGAATGGGCAACTCGCCAGGTTTTTGATGTCGGCCATACGGATGACGGCCTCTTGTTCGATTCGATCAAGTGCTGAGGTAAGCTTTTCGTCGAGAAACCTTCGTCGCTCGCTGAGGCAGAAACCAGCTTGGCAGCCCTCTGTGGACATACACTCCAGTTCGTACTTTGAAAGTCCAACCTGTGTCTCGGCATTGCGACGAGCACAGTCGACACAGAAGGGCTGGGCTCTTGTTAGTCTATAGTTTGAGAGTTGACTTACAGAAATGACTTACATGGGCGGAGGCGCCATCGCAACGGATGACGCGGTTTAAAGGAGTCTCAACAAAGCAGCACTGACAATCAGCAACTTGGCCGCTCGCAACGGCCTCCTCCATGTTTCGTAGCTCCGCATTCCTGGCCTCTTGCTCTGCCTGAATCTGTTGTACCTTGGTCTCTTTAACCATTCTGGCAGCTCGAAGTTCCTCCATCAATTCACGCTGACGAGGAATCTGACAGGACTTGATGCTGGTATCGAGATTCTCTTGACTGTATGCGTGAACAAGGGGCGAAGGCGTCTTCTTCCACGTCCAGGGGCAGGCTACTTGGTCTTTTTGGGCCCTGAGTATGGTATCGTTCAGTGCAAGGAAAGTTGGAAGAAGGTGTTGTCCATTCTGAGAGAGAAATTTGCTGATGGTTCTTATGGGTACGAAAGGGAAATCTCCAGCAATCATTGTCTTGCTATTACCATATATTAGCCTTCGTATTGCAGACGGAGAAAGGACACGGTCAAGAAGTTGGCCACATTAAGATGCATGTGGAAACTCAGATGCCACGTTTATGGAGAGTCAGAATCGTGAATCGAACAAGAAAACTTACATAGTGGTCACAGAAGAGCTTCTCTTCGATAACCGAACGCGAAGAGGATTGTCGTACTTGCGTTTCACCCCAGACACCAAATCATCCTCCTCATCGTCACGTTTCCTCTTGCGGCTCACTTCCTTGGGCTTCTTGGTATAAGATTTGCCCGATTCTTGGAGGTCGAGGATGTGGTTTATCACATCGTCGGAGATGAAATGCCGAGGTAGAGCGATCGATTTGAGGAAATCCAGGCATATGTCTGGGAACAGGGCCATGACCGCTTGGATACAAATGTCCTGGTCCGGCTGACTCGGCTGGTCGACTATCTCACTGCCATCGTCCACCATTTTTGACGACAACTGGCTCCCCCAGTTCCGAGCGAGAGACTTGATACCGGCGAGCAAGCGATGAGGATGATGATGATGCACAAATGGGACGGCCCTGTCAGACTTGTTGGATGTCTGATAGATGTTATGAGGTGAGACCTGCAGCTGAGTGCCATCAGTAAAGGGACTGAAAATTGAGTGAAGCTTCTCTCGGACCCAAGTCCTTGCAAAATCCATTGTGGTGACAGCTTGAATACTGTCCGGATGAATGAAATGTTGTGAATTGCGAAAGAAGTAAACAATGCAGTGCAAGAAGGTGCACGCATTGTACGCGAATAATAGAGGCAAAAGCCTCGTCATTGGCAAATCAAAGCAATAACAGAAGAGCAAAAATGAATCTAGCCGGCAAAGTGAATGACTGCATTTTCGCTAGGAGGGGGTTGAATGCTGCCCCAGTTCGATTGATCTTATGCGATCTTGAAAATGAATCACAAGGGGAGCCAAATCAACTCATAGTGGACAATGGGAGAGAACCTTGACTCTGAGGGGGACAAAAACATGCCCATAGGGTCCAAAGCTCGGGGTTGTTTCTTTGATCAGTCGATAAGATTTGTACAATAACGGCATCTGCTCTCTGCAACTTTGCAGTATCCTCCAAGCAGCAGAGACGAAATACCTTTACCGGCCCTCGGGTGTGTAGTCCAGAAGATAAGGTCAGATAGGAAGTATTTACTCACCACTTCTTATGAATATCATTAACCTTGTTATGCAAAACCAAAAGCTCGTGCAAGTCTGGCCCTGCGTGCATTCGCCACAAGCCTATCGCACGTTGCACGCCTTCGGAGGTTCGATGGGCGGAAGAGCGGGAGACGTTGATATCCTAGGTGTCGATGGATGCTGATGATGCTCGTTTGGAGTTGGCCGATGAGGGTTTGACAAGAGTTGGATTGACGTTGAGCTGCTTCCTTTCTGCCGATGAATGTTAGGTGCCTGGTCCCTTCCATCCCGTCTGTTCATTCACATCCGGTCTCAATCTCAAGCCAAGGTGACATGTCGGACAGGGAATGCCTAAAGAGCAGCTGATGTCTGAATGGATGGATGCGCCGCTTAACGTTAGATGGGATGCTGCCTCATTTCAAGCCCCCGTTCAATATGACACCCATAAACGGCGCCTAAACAATATGACAAAACACCAAAAGAAGCTCGCTGGATACGTGAAAGTTAGCCTTGGTGGGCGCAAAGGTGATGCTGCCAGCGCAGACGGTCGAACAGCCAGGAGATACAGAGCCGGCTTCGCTGGCGTGACTGGAATCGTAGGAATATCCCTCTTCGCACGTCTCTACGAGATGCGGAGTCAGGCAGAGTCGGAACGGAAAGACGAGGCTGGGTTCAAACCCCTAACACCAACAGACAAAGTTTAGCTGGGCGAAACCATGGCCGGGAGAAACCTTGGGGCCGTTTGAATGTTCCGCGTATTTGGGTTCCGGGACAAAGGCGAGGCTGTCGCGGAGGGAAGGGGACAGCCAGCCCAGCGTTAAGTATGCGGGCATCCCATTTTTTGGTCCCGGCACGGGAAGGAGCAGGTGCTCATTTGTGGCTTGGTGAGGATGGCATGAGATGGATGGATGGATGGATGGATGCGAGAAGAGGGGCGCTCCATGGGCCAATACCTATAGAGTTGTTTAACGTCAACGTTACTTGGCACAACTTTCCTAGGGAACTCAATTCGCAACTCGAGGTGCAGTTTAGTCCACATAGTAGTTACATGCTCCGTACAGCTGGTTGCAGAGTTGATGCTCTATGTTAGTTAGTTAGTTAGTTTTTAGTTATAAGACATAAGCACAAGGTTGACCCATGTAGTTAAGTTGCCAGACTTTTAATTGCTTTTGCAACCGCCTACATTGTCACAACCGTACAAGCCACAGCTATCACCTACTCAAGTAATGAAACTACCAGAGTCCAGGCATCCGAGAATATATCAGCGTCTAAGCAACCAATAGCTTGTGTCTTTCCCTCGAATTCATTCAGATGGTATAATCGTCTATCTTACAGTGCTAGTAGTACACCCGTCGAGCAGTCTCATTCTCTCGACAACGTAATGTCCAACCCTATTCACCGTCATCAGGCTCGGCATATGCGTTTCCCATCTCATCATCCTCGCCATCTTCATCATACGAGATGGTTTTACGCCCACTTCGCGTTGATCGACGAATTCCAGGCTTCGATGCAGGCTGCTCCCTTGTTTGTTTTGCTGGCGCCTTTCTTCTGGATCTTGCTCTGGGCTGGGGTTCTTCAGATTCCTCCTCAGATCCTGTCTCTGGCCTTACTGTCGCTGCTGCTGCTCCAGGGTCGGGTTCAGGCATAGCCTCGGATTCTGATTCTGGCTCTGAGCCCAGTTTTGGTGCCGAGATTGGCTCATCAACTTCCATCACTTCCCCTGTTTCCCTCTCTGTCGACCCATCCTCATCCATCACCAAGCCATCATCGCCTTCGTCATCCTCATCGACCGCAGGAAAGAAACTGGATTTATGATGTGCCGGTTCCTCCCGTTCCTCCTCTTCCTCCACGTAGCCTTCCGGTAGAAAACCGCCGGCCATATCCTCATCATGGGCCTCCGGTTGCTTTTGGGTGGCGAGCACGTCCCTGGCATGCCCAAACACCGAAACTTGATCGTTGAGTTCTCCGTATTCTTGTCGTATTCTTTCCGCAATGCGCATACCCATGAGAAACCTCCTCCACTGTCCCAGAGCCTTCTTCTTTCGCTTCTCATCCTCTTTGCGTGCGCGCTCGGCCTCATCCTTCTCAAGTTCTTCCATCACCATCTCGTGGTTTTCCTCTGCTATAACTACTCCCTGGATAACGGGCACGGCCATGCGATGCCCAAACTCAAAGTCAACGACAGCCTCGGCGTAATCGATTTGGAGCCTCTTGCAAACACGCATTGCGCCACGGTATGGTATATGGAGTGCTCCTTGAGGGCACATGTGCTCGGCAAACAGATCGATGTTCCTAGTTGCTGGTCAATATAGTCCAAAAACAAGTCCAACCTTGTTTCACGTACCCATATTCGTTTTTGGGAATTACGCCGTCTTTGATTGGCGGCGGGATGATCCAGTCCGTTTGCTCGTAGCTGTAGAGACCTTGTAGCACCTTTTCTCCCGTCGCAGCCTCAGCTTCCATGATTTCCCGTCGCCGATTCAGGGTGGCTGCGCGATATGGAACCCTCTTCAGAGGCTGTTCTCCGGCAATTGGTGCTCTGCCCTGCTTGTGCCACGTCTCGGCACTCTTCACATTAAGAACGTCCTTGCGAAGGAACACATCTTCCTCTTCCACTTTGCCGCCCTTGACCTTGTTTCTGAAAATCTTGGCTGGCTTCGCACCAGGCCCTAGGGCCTCCTCGCGTTTCAAGTGTCGTTCAAGGACAAACTCCTTGGACTGCTTATAGTACTGTAGCGTCTCTTGTCCTTCTTTGACCTCCTTTTTTTCTGGCTTAGCAGGCTTTAAATCCGTGGCATCTTCCATCTCATCAATTTCTGTGATTGGGTGCTTTTTAGTGCCGCGCCGGTATCCAGATATTGCTGTCTTGAACCAGTCAAACTGTTCATATCGCTTCACCTTGCCATGTCGGTTGTAAATAGGAACCTTCTCTGGCATCATTCTGACCCCCTTTGTGCGTCCAGGTAGCATGTTTCGCTTGAGATATCTGACTGTGACGTCCTTGGCAGTCCCATCTTGCGAGTACCCCATGATGTAAGCCATGATCTGGCGAGCCTTTTCGGCTTTTGCTCCGCGGGGCTCCAATGACTCGACGAGATCTCTATTAGTCCCAACCACATGTTTGACAATGGCGTCAACAGGTAGGTACTTCTTGGTGACCGGCGAGAGTACTTCTGTCCAGTAAAGCGGGAAATCCATGTCGGTGTCAAACTTTTTATGATGAATAGCTTTTTTCCTAGGAGTGACTTCCAACTCCACCACAGACTCGTTGTCCGTATCGTTGTACTCCAGCTCCAGCTCTTCCGAGTCGTCACTAAAGGCATCTCCTTTGGTTTTCGCATTTCTTGTCGAATTCTTTACCCTTTGTTTTGCTTGTCCTGAGTTTGATTCTCTTGTCTTGCTTAGCTTGGTTGGGGCTTTCTTTTTCTTTTCTTTATCGTCTGGTGTCGCTTTCGCCGGGGCCGTACTGTTGTCCTTTTCCGGTTCAGCATCTTCAAACTTATTCCATCCAAAACCCAATGACTGGAGGTTAGCAATCATTCGTGCTTCCAAGCCCAGCCCGCGGAGCAAGGCTGTAAAGAGCTGAGCGGCGACGTCTCGGCTTCCTTCGCAGTCCCGAGCATATCGTCGGAATTCCTCCAGGTTTGCCGTCCTTTCACCAAATTGCTCCGGCTCATGGGGTTCTGCCTTTTGCGCCTTAGTGAGACGGTCGAGCCGTTCGAGAGACATGTATCCCCATTTCCTCAGTCCAGGTGCCGTGATCCGAAATCGCTGCTTCCACCAAGCTGACAGCGTCTGCATGAGTCGATAGAGCGGATCGCCATGGCTCATATCAACCGCCCCTTCCTCTAACCTCTCTGCCTCTACTCCCCAGTCGCGTGATCGTCGGTCCTGGGACTTTTTCCCTTTGCCTTTCGATTTGGCATTGTCTTTAATCGTTTTCCTTGTGACCGATTTCTTCTCGAGACCGCTGTTGCACTTCCATCGATCCACCTCATCCCATAGTCTTGGAGGGAGATGAGAAATCATGGTTGCCTGCACTTCAGGGTCGCAGAGCCATGAATTTCGAATGGCATTATGCCATAAGAGCAACATGACATGAATGCAATGTGTGGCATGTCGGACCTTTCTTTCTCGTTTTGAAGGCCCTTTCCTGTCAAAGGCGTTTGTAAGTGAAATTCGGGTGTCCCTATTCAGCGTCAACTCCAAGTCGCCGGATGGTACCGGCGCATCCGGTAATGGCGCAAGCGGTGCCTCAACATCTTCAAATTCGATCTCTTCGTCGTCCTCAGAGTCGTCATCCTTGTCGTCCTGTTTCTTTGCAGGAAGAACATCCTCAAACTCGTCATCGGACAGCGACGTCAGAGAACTTTCGTCATCATTATCATCAAAGCCATGAAGAGCCGAGCTTGAGTTCTTTGATGATTGGGGAGTCGCAGTCGCATCCAAATCGTCGTATAGTGTTGCCTTGCGCTGTGTCGTACTGGCCTTGACTTTGGTAGTTTTTGATAGTCTCTTTTCTCCTGGTGGTGGCGACTCGCGCAATCGCTTCCGCGGTACAAGAGGAGGCATCCTATCTCGGAGATGTGAATTGTTTAAACTGACAGTTGAGGCTTTGTAGAGGTACATCGTCATAGAAGCGCGAGACGACGCGAAAGCACGTGACGTAATTAATAATTAATGGGACAAAGCCGGTACTCCGTAGTTGGTAGGTAGGAAATACTTAAGTACCTTAGTCGGAGTACTGGGCAGGGGCTTACTTCCAAGGCTCCAATAACCACCGAGAAACAGATTGCCCATGGTATCTACGGAGTAATAACTATGTTATTACTGGTATCCCTTTAATGGTGCTAAGACTACACCATGTACCGCTTCTTGATCCGATCCAACAGGGTGATTTTCCTATCGCCGAGGACCCAGTTTATCGGTGGGGGAACAGATATACTTCAAATTGAGTATATTATATACTGCGATATAAGTACCAACAGTTAGCTATAGTACATAATGCGATATTGCTTGCATCCTTCCTTTACTCCGTATTAATTACGAAGGTGCCTCTATCAATAGGCTGCTGCAGCCGCCCTTTATTTCAAATGACATTAAAGACCGGGCTGCCTGATTGAATTGAGCCTATATAGAAGTTATGATAATCGGGAATTAATAAACATCAGTTTAGTGTGCTTTTGGTAGTAAAATTGTTTGATGAGGTTATCTGTAGATTGGAGTACCTCCTAGATCGGGGTAAAAGTGGGTATTGGTACGCAATTGTAGTCTTAGCACCATTAAAGGGATGAATAATGTCGCCCACAACGCCGGGCCATGTGTCTATCGCTATCGCTATACAAAACATCTCATCGACTGGCGAAATCACGCTTCTATCAAGTCGGGCGTAGCAGGCCCGACGCCCCGAAGCAAAACCACCGTATTGCCGCTCTGTAACGCCAATCCAACCTTCTCGCTATACTCTAGAATCCTCCCGCCTTCGACGTGAAACACCCGCAGCTTATCTTTCTCGTCAGAGCTCTGATTGTTGATGTTCTGCACCTGCAGGCTTCTTGCCGCGGCATCGAGAACTCGTCCTATTACCCAGTCCTTGTTGTAGAAGAACTCCCCCTTTGGGAACTTGGCCTTTGCCGTCTCCGCCTCGGCTTCAACATAGATGTAGACCCTCTTCTCCACGGGAACCTTGGCGTCGCCCTTGGCCGTCTTCTTGAGGCTGTTCACAGCTACGAGTCGGGCGCTCGTGGAACTGGGCTTTGGTTTTGGAAGTGCACGGCCGGCTTGCTCCTTTTTTGCCGAGCCCCATGCGCGTAGCTTGTCAAATGCTGATTTTGTTTTTTGCCCGACATCGAATTGCGCCGGCCGTGCTCCGATAGGGACCAAGTTCTTACAATCGTGATCCTCCTTGAGGCGATGCTTTAGACAGTAATCCCGATTGCATGTCTGACAGTGCACTCCAGGCGTCAAAGAGGTTCCGATTATCGTCTTGCAGTCGGGCGACGTGCATGGCTTCTGAGTGACCTTATCCCGCAGAACCTTGTTTTGGCCGATCGACGGCGTCGAAAGTTGTCTGAGGCGCTTCCGTTCCGCCCAGGCGCCCTCGTTTGCGCATTTGTGTGATGTCTCGCTTCGATGGTCGAGGCAAAACGTCTTTCGGCAGGATTGGCAGAAGAAAGGGAGAAAGTCGAGTTGGTTACAGTAGTCGTATTCGCAGTGCTTGCCAATCAAGGTGGCATCGTTTCTGTCGTCCATTTCGACGTAGCTCGTGTCCTGAGCTTCTGGTGTTGAAGACGACGCCATGGTGAGCCTCGGGAGTATTTAAGATGGTCGAAATGATCGCGTTGTACGTAGGCAGAGATGTTGTCGCAAGTCTTGGTAGCTAGTGGTTTGGATGACAGATACTCGAGGCTGCGGCGAGGAAGCGTCTGGAAGGGTCCGTGTCTGACCAAGCTTGGCGTATTACGAGTGAAAGAGGAATTGCCACTAGCTAATCGTGCCCCAAAGAGAACACGCGTATTTGTACTGATTCTTTGCAGCTACAGATCGCCTTGAAATGTTGTTTGAGAGATTCAACATGCTTTTGTAATGAAGAGAACAGGATGCTCATTATGGTCTTCTGCACACAGCCACTCCCAAGGCGCCCATGGTGCGGCCCAGATCGCGGGGTTGTCCTCGCCCCCACCACCTCGAAACGTTGACTTACATGAGACATCTAAATGAGGACACTTGATTATTGTCTATATTTTATGCTTTGTTGTTACACTGAATCATGAGTTGAGCGCCTTCTATCCTCTTTAACGCCGTGTCCCCTTGCACCATACTGTTACAGCTCCTTCTCCTTCACAGGCCTTTTTGTGAGCAAGTCTTCGCGGCCCATCGATGGCGCATTTCCCACTGCAGCCTTACCGCCAAACGTCTCGAAGCCCTTGTGGAAAGCCCACTCAACCGCATTCTCGACCGGCTCGTCGAACATCGCCGGCAGGAAGGGCACCACGGCGAGACCTAGGCCGATAGGACCCCAGGTCCGTATAGGCTTACTCTTCATGTTCTTCATAGCCCGGCCCGAGTACCTTACAACGCTGTGGATTGTGAACGCAGGCAGACCCATACTGGCGAGACCTTGGAAAATTGCACGCTGCGCCATGACCGTACGGTAATCCTCGAGAGGGGAAATCGTGCCCGGCTGGATCACGCTCGTCTCGGTGGTGGAGAGCCCTGTGATTTTCTCCTGATGCGGTGCGAGCTGCACCGTAGGATCGAGCACTCGCCTGTTGTGCCAGTAGGACTTATAGCCTTCGTAAGAGACATCGCCGATGAGATATAGCCAGGACACGCCGTATGCGCCACGGACGAGATTCGGGTGGGCTACTGGTCGGAATGATTCGCCGATATCAGAGGTGTAGGCGACATAACGATGCGCAGAGAGGAGGATCGTCCGTATCCGTGTGGCGTAAGCCGCATAACGAATGTTGGAGTCGGTAGAGTCAGGCCCGCTGGAGTACTGTTAGTAGGTGTTTCGTTGTTCGCGTATGTGCAAACATACTAGCCCTCAGTTATATCATCGACAATGCCATTCTGGTGCTGCTGGCTCTTCGGGAGCTGCTCCGTGGTGTTTTGTTTCGCTTGAGCCGTCTCTGGCTTTTGCGCCGGCTTAGGATCTTCGGATTTACCCCACCAGGCCATCGCAGAAAGTGTGAAAGAGACAAAAGTGAATCAAACGAAGCTGAACGTGTAAAGAAATAGAACGTTAGCTTCTAGGCGGCGGCCACGCGGAAGTCGTATTTTGACGACCCGCCACTAGGTACGGCTCTAATGGAAGTCTCGGCCGGTGACGTCGGTGTTGTAGATCCGATCGATTCCGATAATCTCACAGCCCGAAGAATAACCGCGGGGTCCGACCTCGTTCGTCCGGACGTCCCTTGGGGCCTGTAATTCCAGGCAGGAGCTCCGAATTTGAGAGCTCGGCAAAGTATCTCGTCCGCGACACTTGAACATCCACCCATTGCCCTCTGTCTACCAGTCAATTCGTCCATCCCGGTCTCATCCACTCATTCACAATGGCTGGAATCGCTTATTACACCATTGCCGGCAAGCAGGTCGGCGGTCACTACGTTCGTTCCTCCGCAATTGCAGCCGCCGCGGGCTGGCGAGAACCTCACCGAGAACTGACGTGAACAACAGCTCGCCATGGCCTGGTTGGCCTCCCTCTTCGCCGGTGTCAAGTACGCCACCTCTGGTCCCTCTGGCAAGCCCAACGCCACCATTGCTCCCCCGATCAACGCCTCCAGCTCCGACGAGGCCGACTTCATCAAGTGCGCGAATTCCATGGCTGCTGCTGAGCCGCCGTCGACTAACCAGATAACAGGAAATTCCTCGAGGAGCAGGACAAGAAGAACTAAGCGGTCGGATCGAATACAATGGTCTTGCGGTTATGTGGATGCGGTGTACGTTTATAAATCATGGAGTCATGAACTGTCCATCGAGCCGGACAGGCCAATTCAGATACCAACAAAAGCCGGGTTCGCCATTCGCGGCATTACGATATCTAAACCTGTTCCAGTTACTGTGAAGTTCTTGAAACGCATACGGCCGCCTAATGCTCTTGCGCTCTATGTCTGTATACCGGGAGACCTCAGTTCTCCATCTTCGTCTGACGACCGTGTGCCATTGGACCAAAAACACACAGTTTCTCTTTCATCGTTTGTACTTGATGTATTTGATGTACTTGATGTACTTGATGTACCCTTACGATCTATCGGGCTGTTGTCAGAATCACCTATTCAGGCCATACAAGAATCCTGCTTGCAATAACTACTCGTGGCGGTTCATCCTGACCTGTGTAAGACGGATATTGACGGACGCTTATAAACGCCAGCAGCCTTGAGCACGCTTCTTCGCAAAACAAGCTGTGATTCTTCTATTTTACTTTACCGCATTGACCCTATTCTTAGAGCCGGGCATGCTCTAGAGATTTGGGCGATCAGGAAGGAGGCTCGCCAAGCTCTCCGCAGGAGGTAATAGTATTCTCTTATACGGCATGTGTGAGGACGAAATGCAGTCTCTCTGTCCTAAATGATACTAGCACTAAGGAACTTTGCTTATTCAGTCTTTCCATTCAAATCCGAGCTGTGCGGGTTCTACGCTGTGTCAATCTACAGTACATTTTATTGACTACCTAGTCTTCTTCTCTGTCCTTTTCCGCCCCTAAGGACTGTCTTACCTTATTATTCAGAGAAATGATTCTACTCTTTTGTCTATTACCCCCACAATGATTATTCACACATCGGACAGCCTGTTTCAGGTCGACGTAGATAGAAATGGGGTCAGTATCTTTTGCAGGCTATCGTTGAGCAAGATGGTGATATATACACTTATTTATCATCGCTTTCGCGAAACCGATAGCACTTATCACTCGACCTTCTTTTCAGCCCTGCCGCGAAGTATGGCCTTCTTTAGGTTGGGAACTCCAATTGCCCACATGAGGAGGTCCTGGGAGTTGTTAACAGCGTCCTCGGCAATAATCCCTGGAGCTCTTACAGTCGCATTATACCAAAGAACCTTAGACACAAACCAGGTAATGAGTGAGCCATAGCCGACGTAGTGACATGTTATAGGTGACGTATCCAGCGCATTATCGATCACGTCCTTGGCGTACTTCTCCGGCGGTGCTACACACTGTTAGCTGCAAACCCCCTTGAGAAGGTAGAGACCAACTCGGCTGCAGAGTTTCTGCTGTTTTGCCGCTGGCCCACGCAGCTAGATAATCTCGGCCGGGATAATAGTATGATGTTTCAGATATCGTTGCGTCTCCCGTGTGATGTGCAAAGAAAGATGTATTGATGCCTCCTGTAATGACCTGGAGCATCGTTAGGTATGCCCCTGTATTCTGTTATCAACACAATACTTACATGTATGACCTTGACGTCGAATGGACTCAGCTCAACCCGCAGCTGCCGCGAGAGATGCTCCAGAGCCGCTTTGCTGATATTATATATACCCTGGAACGGCAGAGGAACTCTCCCGACCACAGATCCGATGTTGACTATTGTCCCTTTCGAGGCCATCAACATGGGGGTAAAGGCGCGTGTCACTTCCAGGACACCCCAGATATTGACATCGAAACAGGCTTTGGCACCAGCGATATCTATATCTAGCAATGGTGACAGGTAGCCTGGAGTATGTTAGCACCACTATCCAGTTCCGGCAACACTACGAGTGTCACAAACCAACGCCCGAGTTGTTGATAAGAATGTCCAGCCTCCCATTCGTAAGTTCATTGACTTCTTCTGCTGCTCTCTTGATAGAGTCGGAATCCGTCACCTCGAGCAGCACAATCTCGAGGCCCATCTCCTTGAGATGCTGGACCTTTGTCAGGCTTCGAGCCGTTGCAAATACCCGGAACCCTCTACCGTGGAGTTCACGAACGAGAGCATCTCCAATCCCGCCTTTGCTAGTGCCTGTAACCAGAGCTGTCTTTTGTAACGACATGTCGATGGTATTTTTGTGTGTGAAAGTATACGTGAAGGGTAGATATTCGGCCTCGTCCAAAGCGTATAGGGCCTCGGTAGGTAGTCTTCAACTCGAGAAGAGTAAGCCCCTCTGGTCCATCAGCACCAAGGAATGCAGTAGATATTAAAGGGCACCTCTCGAAATCCACATGTTGCCAATCAGGAATAGGGGAAAGCAGTGAGCCGAGGATATGGCTTGATATGACAAGGGGACCCCGCTGGAAACGACATGTCAACCCCTTGACGATGGCTAATCGACGTCTGCTAGTGGGTGCCATAAGAAATAGCCGGTCCCCATTAGTCTCACCAAAATCTCTACTATTTCTAAAATCTATAACTAAATTCATAAAATAGCTATAACTAAAGAATCTCTAATATAAGGTATATTAATAGTTAAAATATCTAGCTTAAGATTAGAATTAGACTTTAGATTTTTATTAGTATTTTAAATATAATTTTAAAGATTTTAAAAGATTCTCTTAATATTTAAAGGCTAATTT